>JAJLRJ010000002.1:59669990-59684990 GCA_024195265.1 Dendrophyllia cribrosa
GTGTGGGTATTGTTCATTAGCTATTGTGGTGTGATGTGGGTATTGTTCATTAGCTATTGTGTTGTGGTGTGGGTATTGTTCATTAGCTATTGTGTTGTGGTGTGGGTATTGTTCATTAGCTATTGTGTTGTGGTGTTGGTATTGTTCATTAGCTATTGTGTTGTGGTGTGGGTATTGTTCATTAGCTATTGTGTTGTGGTGTGGGTATTGTTCATTAGCAATTGTGTTGCGATGTGGGTATTGTTCATTAGCTATTGTGTTGTGGTGTGGGTATTGTTCATTAGCTATTGTGTTGTGGTGTGGGTATTGTTCATTAGCTATTGTGTTGTGGTGTGGGTATTGTTCATTAGCTATTGTGTTGTGGTGTTGGTATTGTTCATTAGCTATTGTGTTGTGGTGTGGGTATTGTTCATTAGCTGATGTGGTGTGATGTGGGTATTGTTCATTAGCTATTGTGTTGTGGTGTGGGTATTGTTCATTAGCTATTGTGTTGTGGTGTGGGTATTGTTCATTAGCTATTGTGTTGTGATGTGGGTATTGTTCATTAGCTTTTGTGTTGTGGTGTGGGTATCGTTCATTGTCTTTTACATCTTCATAGCTGTCATCAGTAGCTGGGAACCGGGTATTATGCCCTCAAGTACAGTACAAATGGCCAGCTACTCAAGGTTTAAAAATGACAAAGGACAACAAGCATGGAAGACATTCTTTGTTTTATGATTGCCTATTTTCCTTGTGTAGTCGGCTTTTGTAGAAGTCATTTTTGGTGATTACAAGAAACTGTCCATTAACCCTTCTCTAATACTTAGACTAGTCAAAATTAAAACTAAGAAGAAAGAATTTCATTTTACAGCATGGTAGGATTTCACCTACGGAAACAAAAGCTGGAAACACATATTCCCTGGGGGAATTAAATGTTCCATATACATGGGTATGTGCCACTGTCAAGAATATGGTTTTCAAGAAGTTTAGTCTGGGATAGGGTATAGAAATGAGACAGTTTTGGTCAAGAATAGGTTATCATTTGCCAAGAAACTGATCAGTGGTATGAAAATTTAAGCCAAGAATAGGAATTGAAACTTGGAAAAGAAAGAGCCTTCCCTAAACAGAAATAAAATCATCACGGCAACATTGTTGACAGATGGTCTTCCAGTAAAAACACTATGGTTTTATATAATGGCTCAGAAATGAAAAAAAAAGTCTGGGGTAGGGTAGGTGTTTTTGTTGTCTCGTAGTCTACACCTTATTCCAAAATGGCAGCCAATTTATTATTCTTTTGTAAGCATTTCAATTAGCCCTCTTTGCCTCATTTTTGCATGAAACTTCTGTTGTATTTTGCACATGCTGAGGAGGCAACAAGGGCTAATTAATAATTGACCACCATTTTGGAATAAGGTGTATAGGGTTGCAAAAATAAATCGGCTGAACATGGTCTGGTACAGGGTAAAGATTTAAAAATATACAAAAAACTATGAAGGTAAACTGCCTGAAGCAACAAAATAGTATGGTTCAAACTTAAGGAAAAAATTAACTTACTGGTAACACATCTGGGTGTTCTTTTGCAAATTCAAGCCATTCATCAACAGTGTAATGCTTGTGAATGGCTGTTAGAAGCTTGTGCTGAAAAATTCAATTCAATTTAAAAGAAAATTATTTCAAACAATTATGGAGACTATTTTCATAAGCTTTTATTTCAATTCTCAGCCACAGTTGTACTTCATGGCAAGTTTGCAATGGTATTGTAATGTTGCCCCATGCTGTTTCTAGTGTAATTTGTCAACTTGAGGTTGCCACGGCTGCTGTCTGTTACTAGGATAATGTGGCACTCAACGGGCAATAATTTATTATTTTAACAAGGTTTATAACCATCATCTGTTGGTTGTAATTTTAGAATCCCCAGTAGACCAGCATTGTTGAAAACAACAGTTATTCTCACACACTGAATGCCATTTGTCTGCCACAGAATGCAACAGCACTTTATTGCTTTATTGCAAAACGTCTAACACTTACAGAGTATGTATGAAAACTGGCTCTTACAAAACCAAAAAACTTAAATGAACCTTAATACCTATGTCAAGGGCTGGGAGGGTGGGAAAGCTGTTGCACATATGGCAAGAAACAAAAACTGAGTCACATGTCAAAGTGTGACCCCCGATATCCCGACTCATACCGGACCCCCATTCAGTGTGTGAGAACTTCATTTCTTGCCTCTTTCACAAGCTCAGCCGGCAAGAAAACCATCTACCATAGAAGGTTGAAAATAAAAATCACAAATTTTTATAATCCATACAGTGATCAGGGATGTAAATAATAGGCGGAAGGTGGAAAAAATAACCGCCTGAAGACTGAGTTTTCTTGATTTTTTCCGCCTGGAAAACTGTGTCTGCTTAACTCTTTCTCTTTTTTTACCAAAATTTTCCGCCTGTGATGAACAAAAGTCCACCTGTTGGATATCTTAGCTACATCCCTGGTGATACTACCCTGGGTACCAAAGATGATTATTAACCCATTCACACCTGAGGATTTTTACGTTTTTGAGTGATTTTCTGCATACACACGCCCCATAGGATTTCGTGACTTCATATTTAGAGTTACCATTGAAAGTGCTGCTGTTCTAAAACACTGAAGGCTCGAGTTTACTGGAAACGTCATTGTGACGATGTCATTTTGCTTGGTTGATTTGCAATAAAGGGTCCAACATGAGTTATCTACGATTTTTGGTAAGTTCACAGCCATTTTTCATCTTTAGTAGCTGCCTGGTGAGCATCATTAAGCTTGGAGGTAGTTCAGAGTCCACTTCTCAATGAGGCGAGTTAGGTGTTGTACTTCGTTTACGAATTTGGCTCGTTGCTCGTTGAACTGGAAAAATGGCCGCCTGGAAACGAAGTGGCTTTGGGACTCGACTCTGGATGAATTTCTCGACCTACCGCGGCATATTTTGGAAGTTGCGACCACAGGAGAATACAACAAGCGCGAAATTTCGGCGGTGGGTCGGAGTGGCTGTGGACTTAGTATAAATATGAAATGTGTGGGGAAAGAATGGAATGCTGTCAAAATTTTTGGCTTTTTCCCAGCATGCAGTGCGGTGGTGATGTTGAAAATCGAGGCAAGGTGAGTATGCACTAGTATAAGAAGCTGTAGCTAGACCCGAGCAACGAATAAGAGCAAAAAAATTCACTGCTAAGCTAGGACTAGGACTGAATTTTGCTGTAAATGTTGACTTTTGGGTTTGCCACGATGATTTGAATAAAAAAAACTAAAGGCAAAAACGTGATTTTTGTTGTTTTTCTATGACGTTAAAAACGGTAATTTTTGTTATTGTCCAAATTCAAACGCTGATATTCTGCAAAAATCGCTGACTTTTTTGTGTTTATTGGGTATCTCAATTTGAAAGACTTTCTAGTCAATGCTCACAACTGCTAGTTAAGGCAATGTTCGCACAATTGAGAAAGTTACAATTTTTTAAAGCAGTGGAGTCTTGTACGGGCGGTTACGGGCGGTTCAGGTGTCAATGGGTTAATCAAAAAATCTATGTTTCTTACAGTTGATAGTTTTGGCTCTTAAACCAGTCAAACAAAAAAATAGGGGTCACCAACCATCCAAGCAAGTTAAATCAAAGCAAAGTTAACGCAACGGCTACCATCCCTTCATGTGAATAGATTTCTTCCTTTGCGCGCGCGCTCGTGCATGACGTTGCATGGCGTTGCGACATGAATTGCGTGCGCAGTAAGGATGCGCATAAACAATTGGCGCGAACGTCCTTAAGTGAGAAAAAGGAAGGAAGCTGTGTTTAATTAATGCTTCTTTGTGGCTTGTATGATTCCAAGTACTAAAATAATAATAATGTCATCTGGAACTGAAATTACCAAATACATATGTAAGGTGCATTTTTTGGGACATATTCTGGTCATTCTGAAATCAGAATATGTTAACAAAACTATGCTGTTTACATTCTCACAAGCCAAAATTTCAGGTACACATAGTCAAAGTAGTGACTTCTTTCCATATTTTACGAGAATAGAATTTAATTATGTGCAATAATTAAAGATATTGTTTTTGGAATGGCCAGAATATGTCCCAAAAAAAACGCACCCGTAGTATTCATGTGTGAAAATAGTTTAGTATGAAAAAATGTTTGGCCCTCCCTTCCATTCTTGCTTTGCAAAATAAGGGGGCCCCTCCACTATATTCCCCGGCACTGGTCTCTGTACCTGCGCTAAAGCCACAGCCATGTCAAATGTTCCAATAGTATCCATGTTAGCACTTATTATAGGGATGACATCATCAGGGAGTCTCTTCTTGGCATACTTAAAGTTAAAGTGTCTGGAAAGATCAACCTGCAGCGATCAGACAAAATAACCTTGAAATATGCTAATTAGCAAAGGTGTGCGCAAACATCAAAGGAGTTTACCAAGAGAATCAGCAAGGAACAGAAACACAACTGATCTACAATAATCCATGTGAAAGTCTGTTCCGGGGGTTGATTGACGGTTGTACATAAGCTTATACAGTTTATTTTGGGATCTTTGGGTGGTCCTTCCTGGAACGTACAAAATACACGTGCAGTAATATATCGATTGATATCATACTTACATCAGCCCGGCTTCGAATTGTACTTCGCTTTGGTCGAATCAAAACATCTTTAAAATCCAATCTCACACTGTGATCTAAATGTGGCATTTTAAAAACAAAAATACCGCAAACAGAGAACTGGCAAATAAGCGCCAACTTATATCGCGAGGTAAAAATGGCGCCTTTATCCAAAGTTAGTCACGTGATAAAGTGGTTCGAACATAAAATAGATTGTCTTCGATGATTGGCTAATGATCATGGCCGAACATGTTATTAAACGGGAGATGAACATGGACGGGAACGTTTTACAGAATTCTAAGAAAACAGATCTTTATCACCTAGGCGTTCTACTTTTGAACACGATACTGATTTTAGAAGAATATTTCAAAATCTCCCTGATCCATTGTTCTAGAACGACCAATCGCATTTACCGTTATATCGAACAAATGTTTTAGCGCGTGCGTGCAATTTTGGCGCGCAAGTTCAACGGAGGATGCGCAACATGGCCGATAGTATTTATGAGGTAAGTTTTGCGAATCACACATAAAATTTTGCTCATTTCCGCTCTTGTGTTCAACCGATCCGTTCAAAATTTCCTCAAGTTAGGTATTAGTTCTTTAAATTTAACCTGTGAAATTTTAATGGCGCTGTTCGTTGTTTAAGTCATTATATTTTCTGTTCTTCAAGTGGTTCATTCATTTAAGTTTAATGCCGAAGTTTCACGACGATGGAGGAAATTTGCATTGCTCGTTTTTTCGAATTCGTTATCTTCTCTTCTCTCTGTTTTGGTCTTGTTATATTTCTGTTCATATTTTTGTTGTTCTATTTACAGGCTGTGTTGGATATGATATGATATGTTTTCCACTGTTTAACTTCGTGTACCAAGAGCACGCTTGCAATTAATTCATCAATGCAACACGTGTGACTTGTTTTTATTGTCCTTCAAAACCTTATCGTATTAGCAAACTTGTCACATTACATAATTCCAATTAAGTCTTATGTCCTTAAAGCCCAATTTCCTCGAATTTAACTTCAGGTAATTCAGATAACCCTGTTTCAATAAACAAGTGAAAGGCAGTTTGAAAGTCCTTCAAATTTTACTGACAGTACTGAACACATAATAAGCTGACAGATTAAATGTCATTTTGATAGGTTGATAAAGTAATTGGACGGCGCAGGACATCCAAAGGAAGCGAAGAATATCTTGTCCACTGGAAGAATTACGATCCTCTTTACAGCACTTGGGAACCTGTCGAGAATTTAACAACTTGTCTTAATACTGTAACAGAGTTTATGGCAAAGTCCTTTCCAATGCCGGGTATAATACTTTATAAACAGTAATATCAAATATTGATTGATAATGATTGAAAATAATGGTAATGATTAGAGGTGCTGTGGTTATCACTTCAGACTTTCAACCTATAAAAGGATGGTTGGTTGAGCCCTGATCTCTATCATCACTGAGATGTTGTTTCCTTATACAACAAACTTTACCCCACATGTTTCTGAATCTCTCTAGCCAGGTGTATAAATGGGTACTGGCTGGTAAACATAATGCTGAGGGATAGCCTTGCAATGGACAAGCATGCCATCCAGGTGGGAGGGATAGTACCCACAGTTACTTCATGCTACAGAAACCAGGAGAAATGGTGGCAGCGGTGGGCCACTTGGCATGTAACCTGCGACCTTCACTCCTAAAAAAGGGTGACTGATCGCAGGTTAATTGGCATGTGAAGACTTTGGCTTTTTTCACATCATGACTTATTATTCGTTTACCAAAAAAGTTGTTTGTCTTCTATGTGAACTAAACAATTCTCCTACCCTCTCCCCCTAGCTTTACAAGGTCAGCAAGTCACTTTATGCCATAAAAGAAATATATCTTGTGCTTCATTCTTAAACTTGCAGCTCATTAAATAAGTGTGGCAAATACTGTAGTCTTCTCCTAACAACTGTTTTTGTTTTTATCAGGAATAAATGCCGGTTGTGTGACTCATTTGGAAACCAGCAAGCCAGAGTTACGTCAACTGAAAAAAGTCACCGATATTGACAAAAGGAAGTTGAAGGGGCTTGCAAACAAAGAAATGGTGGATGAAATCTTGAAAGTGAAAAACATGACAAAGGAACTAAAAAAATACCAAAGAGGGAGAGGAAGAGGAAGAGGTAGAAAAAGGTCACAACTCAATGATTCATGTGACATGTTAGGTCAAGAATTGGAAGTTAAAAGACTTAAAACAAATCCACCGAATGGAACATTCAATGAACTCTCTCTTCTTGCTGGACTTGCTTGTCAAAGTCCTGAAAAAGGTGCTGGAAAAAAGCAGAAAGGCAAGAAATCCCCAGGGCCGCAGAGAAAGAATGGTTTGACACATTCTTTGGAAGCGTTAGATGAGAGTGAAATGGCAAGGCTAACACGCACCACTCGCACACATGGTGTTCTAGATGAGTGTGTGTCTGTCTTGAAAGAAGGAAGTGTCTGGAAAATCACTTTGTGCAGTGAAAAGAAGCAGAATGCATTAACGACTGAGGTTAGTTTCTTTTACATTACAAAGGATACATACATGTATACATACACACTTTATTACCTAACTCATCCCTGATGAGGCTTTTCAGGTGTACCAGGTGTGGAAATAAACATTAGCTATATTGAGTAATTACTGTTCAGATTTGCAGCCAAAATATAATTTAAAACTAGTGGTTCCATATTGGAAGTGAAGTGCTGCCACATTTAGAAGTTTTCAGGGAGTTTTAGTTTGAGCGTTGTGTAGTGATTATGGTGCATATCTTTAGAGCAGGGCTTCTGACACAAACATCGGCACTTCCATTTGAGTTCTTCTCATACAATCGTACATGTACATACAATTGTCCTCGTCAAGAATTTGATCCGATCCGCCATTGTGCAACTGGCAGCAACTGAGCACACAACAGCACTGAAAAACTCATAAAAGAACATTGCCTTCCCCTTGAAACGTCACTAAAACATCTGTGATCTTCATCAATACTTCCAACAACAAATAAACTGAGATTTGAGTTTTGAGGAAGAATACTCACCTAAACTTCCCAAAATTCTGTCAAGGGCTTTAGATTTATAGTGAGCTGGTGTCATTAATTAGAAGCACTGCTGGCCATAACTATCCGGGTCTCTGAAAATCATCTTCACAAATTGACAAACTCGATTCTCAAATTTTGGTGGCATGTAATCACACAGGAAACCCAACATGCAAGATTAGGACTGCTTCCCTGTGCAGGCAGCAAAAAGAAAGCTGCTCCAAGCTTTTTTTTGTGTGTGTGTGTGTTGTGGCTCTGAGTCATTTTTTTTTGCACAAGCACCATAGTTCAGTCAAATCAGCTCTCCATTTAGACCATTAATAGTTATTTTGCAGGGCTGTGGTTGGTAGCTGGCTACTGCAGATAACCGTCAACTCAAAGTTTGAAAATGACTCAAAACAGCAATTGGAGACGAGCTAAGAGAAGAGTTACGAATGCTTACTTCTCTTGCATAGCCAGCTACCCCTTTATTGTTGTAAACTCCACAGATGTGTGATCAGCTTGCCAACCTTCTTCATGAAGCGTCTAGAGAGGAGGAGGTCAGCATTGTCGTTTTGACAGGTGCAGGAGACAGTTTCTGCAGTGGTCTTGATTACCAGGACTTGGTCATTACCCATCATCGACAGGATGCAAAAAGAATGGTGGAGAAATTCAAGTTAGTCTACATGCCTTGCACTTACTTACATGTCATTAATTTATGTAAAATTATAGCTAAAATGATTACATGTATCTTCATTTATTTATTGACTCATTCATACTACCTTCCATATTGAATGCCTTGTCATTTTTTCTGCAGGCTTTTGGTTGAACTATTGATCAGCTTTCCTAAAGTACTTGTAGCAGCTGTGAATGGAAATGTCTTAGGTTTTGGCACAGCTCTTCTTGGCTTGTGTGACGTGGTGTATGCCAACAGTAAGGTCTGTAGCTATTCCATTCCACCAATGGACCCAATCTTATTCATCGTGGCCATGCATATTCATTGATAAATACCATTGATTTCAGACATTCTTGAAAAATTTTCTTGAAGTAAGTAACACAAGTTTTTTAATACTTTTTGCACAGTCAATTTTCTCGGAATAAAAAAATATGTGACCAAGTCTCTTCCTTTTCAAAGGAATTTCTTTGTTAAGTTTTCATTTACTTTTTTCAGGCAACGTTCCAGACATGTTTTACTAAATGGGGCCACCCACCTATAGGATGTTGTTCTACAGTCCTCACAAGCCTGCTGGGAAAAACTGGGGTAAGTTGTGACTATAATTGGGTATAGTGTAAGTACAAGCCATAGACTTGTATTAATAACAGAATAATGGCAATAATTTGGTCCCTGTTTTAAATCAAGTAAGGTACATGAATAAACAATAATAACACAGTAATCTAATTAATAATATTACTATAATTTTAATGTTTTGCAGGCAGTATCAATGCTGTTGTTGAACAACAAAATGGCTGCCACAGAAGCTTGGGAAAATGGACTTGTGATGGAGGTTTTGAAGGCTGTCAATTTCATGGAACAGGTTAATAGCAGAGTTAAATCCATGGCTGCCATGTCCACTAAGGTAATTTAAAATACCATCTTGTCCAAACACCAAACTGTGACTCCTTCATACATGTACAGCTATTGAAAATCTGTAAAATCTGTATGCCAATGGTAATGATTTTGTTAATTGTTCCATATTTACCATAAGGTTTTTTATTTAGCAATAATATAACTAATATAATATTATATCTAAAAGTTGATAATACTACCAATAAAACACAGTTGGAGGACAGGCATTGTCTGTAAGTGAGTAAATAATTTTATAATTAATGTAGACAACACCAAAATTATGCTGGGACAACTAAATTACACTGAGAAGTTACCTCTGGCAACTTCATTTTCCATGGCACAAATTCCTGTTATCACAAGGAAAATTAAAAAGAGCAAAATAGAAAAATAAAATAATGTAACTTTATTGAACCCACATTACATTACAATGATGCATGATGTCATTACCATTTCCTAGGTTCTACAGGACACCAAAACACTGATCAAACAGCCAAACCAAGAAACTCTCCGAGATGCAAATGATGAAGAGTGCAAGTTGTTACTAAAATACCTTAGTGATGATCTCGTTTTGGACACTCTAAAAACAAAATGGCTTCCCGATATAGTCACTGCATAGTGACACTGCATCTTAATTACATAAGTGGACACTTTACATTCTCTGGAGATACTTAGACTTTAGTCATTAATTTAAGTTATTCTTAAACCCAAAATTTTGATTTCATTTTCAGAAAAAACAATTTTAGTGAGCATGTTTTAATATCTCTATAGTTCTGATTTTTAGAGAACACAAGTTCATGGTCATTTTATATTTGTATGTCAGAATGTTGTAGATGATTATTCAACAGAGGTAAATGGCCATTGTAAACTGCTTCCTAGTTTTAGCCATCCTTGTTTTGATGTAGTTCTTTTTTATATGAGCCAGCCAGTGAATAACCTGGCGATCATCTGCAATCATTGCAATCACATGGAAACCATATAAGTCTATAGTTGGGAATATTTTAACCAATTTTCCCTTTTTAAAAGTATTAAGTACAGTGAGATGTAATATATCCAAATAGTAAATATATTTTAGAAAAGCACATTGCAATATCATGCACATTAACCGAACATTTTTCCCCTCACAACCAGAATACGTGTATTTTTAAAATAACTGAACTGATGAGGATTTTTGGAGTTTGAGGTGGTTTTGAAAGAATAGTTGAGTGACTTGCTACAAAAACATTTTCACTCAGTTAAATATTTTTGATTCATTTGAATTCTTATATGTAGTATTTCACTTTTTATCAATAGCATAGAGATGTTATTTGAGTAAACATACCCACATTGTTGGTGTATACTTAATTTCATGTTTTCAAACAATAATTAGACTAGCGAGTAAAATAGCTTCACATTTACTAAAGACTCAATGAAGTTTAATAAAGAAGTGTTGAACACTTGCTTCAGTTGTGTTTTCAGTCATTTCCATAAATGGATGCATTCGCATCTCCACTGTGCATAATTTATTGCATCATGATGACAAACTTAAGTTGACGTGTGTGAATCTGACACCAACACCTGGCAAACTGTTGGCGACAAATTGAGAACTTAATCTATTTCTATGCTTGCCAAAATTTTCGCCACCTTTTTTGAAATTGCAGACTCACATTTGACGTGTGAACGCTGCAACCTCATCATATGCAACCTCACTTCACATGATCCTTACTCTTCTTACCTCGAGAAGAAAAGAATCCTGACAAGATTGAGGTGTGCGATAGTTTGTAGGTGGTTTTGAGAATAAGCTCACAGTCACTACATACATACATACATACTTTATTCATACTCGAGGTCCTGGAGCTTGTTAGGCTCCTAATATGAAAAAATCTTTGTGTTTAACACTCGCGTATTGATTAAATTGATAAATAATTGATGACCCGTGCCATAGAAATGTCAAGCACAAAAAGGGGTAAACACCTTATATCTTCCTCGCTTTTGCATGGACCAGACTAAAATGAATCATCCCAAAATGAGATGCATTTCACTTCGAGTATGACATGGGTATAACAGGCTTTATTTTTTCCGTGCTTGAGTTGTTCCTGGTTTCTTTCCTTTGTGGAGCTTGGCTTGGTCACTTGACGGCTGCAAATCCAGGGGTCAATAAAAAAAACTTTTACACTTGTAATTTACAAGTGTAGCTGTTGCTTTCAACCTCTGAAACAATGGCTACGCTTGTTAATTACACTTGTAAAAGTATCGCGTAAAACTTGATAATATAATAAAATAAATATATACCGCAAAAATTTAACACATAGAAACGTTAATACACCTACTAGCTGTAAAAAAAAAAAAAACAGGGAAAATGAGAAAAAAAGAAAGAATAGCTGTGATACACCTTCCTGCAGGGCGAGAGGAGCTGATCGGCGCTTATGAGAGTGGTCGGCGAGGGTAGCTGATCGGCGCTATGAGAGTGGTCGGCGAGGGTAGCTGATAGGCGCTATGAGAGTGGTCGGCGAGGGGAGCTGATCGGCGCTATGAGAGTGGTCGGCGAAGGGAGCTGATCAGCGCTTATGAGAGTGGTCGGCGAGTGAAAGCTGATCGGCGCTCATGACAGTGATCGGCGAGGGCAGCTGATCGGCGCTTATGAGAGTGGTCGGCGACAAAAACGACAAACTATCACACACCTCGGTTGCCGAGGTTTGTGATAGTTTGTCGTGTGAAAACCACGAGATGCCAACGATAGTTCGCCAACTTTAATGATTTATCGTGTGAAGGTGCCTTTAAAGGTTTCCGTTCATGTGGTTTTGAGAGTAAGCTCACTGAAGAAATAAATGGTTGTTTTGTTCCTAAACGGGCATACTGACCTACAGAGAACTGTTAAGCTAATAAAAAAAAAAACGTAAATATACTAAAAAAATACTAACCAAATATACTTTCACTATTAATATACTTTTACTGCTTAGAATTGTGAGGTATTTTTTTGTCTTCTGTTTAACTTTATTGAGTCGTGAGTTATGCTCTAATTACAACTAATGTTTTTAACACTTTATGAAAACATCTTCGTGTTAAACACTCACGTATTGATTAAATTGATAAATAATTGATGACCCATAGAAATGTCAAGCTAAAACAAACGGGTAAACGCTTTATATCTTCCTCGCTTTTGCATGGACCAGACTAAAATGAATCATCTTAAAATAAGATGTATTTCACTTCGAGTATGACATGGGTATAACAGGCTTTATTTTTTCCGTGCTTGAGTTGTTCCTGCTTGCTTTCCTTTGGGGAGCTTGGCTTGGTCACTTAACGGCTGCAAATCCAGGTAAACATTTACCTTTATACCAAACCTCAAGTCGGCTCATGTCGTAGGATAAGGATACATTTCTAATGAACAGGTCCTCCTTTTTTTGCACACTGACGGAGAAACAAGTATATTAAAAAATACGAATTTAACAAACAAACAAGACGATCGTTGAAAATCTGAAAATCGTTATTTTTCCTTGAACATGTCCAACATTGAGGACCTTTGTAAGGTCGCACATTTTACTGAAATTTGTTTCCTTCGTGTTTCTACCGTTTGGAAAGACTTCGTCCTAATTACAAGGTTATTTAAAAGTGAGGATGTCGGTAAAAGATGCAAAACCTTAATGAAAATCCAAAAACGAAAAGAAATAAAGAAAAAAAAAATAAAAAAAGATATATATCTGAGAAATAGGAAATGCAATTTTGGTGAGCAATCCTCGTTGTAGTTCTTGCTGGGAACGTAAAAATGCATTAACCAACAAGTCAAAATTTCTCAAGACATTTAAAATATACTCGAACTATACCGGTAAGTGTAATTCAGATGTCTTTAGCTAATAATAGGGAGAAGGAGGTGAGAGAGCGCAAAAATTGTATGCAGATGTTTACTTGCGTCCAATAGGCCGTGTTTAAGACCATTCGACAATAATAAAAATATGTCATGGTTTTAATTTTTTTTCTGGGCTGCTTTCGCTTTTAGTAAGGTTAGTTTGATAAACAGATGCGGTCATTACAGATGCACAGCACGCCACACAAACAGAGGATGGTAAGCCTGTGGTGACAGGTGTTGGATTCACACAGCTTCGCATGAAACGATGAACAAATGAAGTTGATAATTTCTAGACGAAGAAACACAGTCCCAGAACTTTTAAGTTATTTATTTTTCAAAAGTATTCATTACTTTACTTAATCTATATCTTTGGATTACCTTTACGATTTAGAAATTCAGCACGTGTACTTATAGTTTGTAAAATGCGTTTTCTTCTGAAAGAGTGTTAAACAGGTTTTATCGCACACTAGTTTCAGACTTTAGTTACCAGGGTGTCTACAGATTTTACTGATTAGCTTCATTACATAGAGATACAAGTTTAATTAAGAATTTCAGCTTTTGCAATTAACAAAAACATCAACTTTTGCTAATTTGTTTTTTGTTTCTTAATTACTTTCTTTCTCGCAAAAAGAGCACCTAAATCTATTCATTCTTAAAAGTATTCATTACTTTACTTTATCTATATCTTTAGATTACCTTTACGATTTAGAAATTCAGCACGTGTACTTATAGTTTGTAAAATGCGTTTTCTTATGAAAAATTGTTTAATTAACAACTATTCACCGAAGTGGAGGTGGGTAGTGGTGGATATTTACCGAGCCGCGAAGCAGTGAGATAATATAACGAAAATGGTGCTTTTTAACTCATTTATTCCTGTTGCTTTTTAACTCATTTATTCCTGTCAACGATTACAATGTTCACGCGCAAATTGTTGGGAGGTGAATAGCACTTGCTATTCCAAGTTTCAGTAGCCAATCAGAGGGCGCCAACAATGCTATCCACTGTTTCAGTATATACTAACAGGTTTTATTGTACACTAGCTTCAGACCTTTGTTACCAGGGAGTCTACAGATTTTACTAATTAGCTTTTGTTGGCATTACATAGAGATACAAGTTTAAATAATTAACAATTTCCACTTTTGCACTTAACAAAAACATCAACTTTTGCTAATTTGTTTTTGTTTCTTATTTAATTTCTTTCTCGCAATAGGAGCACCCAAATCGATAAAAATATATATTAGGACTATTTTATTATAAGTTAACCAAAAGGAAAACCCTTGCAGAAATTCGATAAATAATGCTATTTTTTTTGGTTTGAAAGACAACCTTTTTTAATTAAAAAATTAAACTTATTGTAAATAAATTGGGATCAATGGTTTTGTGTTGTTATAGGTACAGTTTGAATGTCCTTTCAGGCAGTTAGTGAAGGCACGTAGTACGTCATATAATTCAGTGTTTTACATATCAACGTATTTGTATCGCGTAAAACCTGATAATACAATATAGTCTAATAAAATAAATATACACCGCAAAAACTTAACACATAGAAACGTTAATACACCTACGTAGCTGTAAAAAAAAAACAGGGAAAATAAGACAAAATGAAAGAATAGCTGTGGTACACCTTCCTGCAGGGTGGGAGCAGCTGATCGGCGCTTATGAGAGTGGTCGGCGAGGGGAGCTGATCGGCGCTATGAGAGTGGTCGATGAGAAGAGCTGATCGGCGCTTATGAGAGTGGTCGGTGAGGAGAGCTGATCGGCGCTTATAAGAGTGGTCGGTGAGGAGAGCCGATCGGCGTTTATGAGAGTGGTCGGTGAGGAGAGTTGATCGGCGCTTATGAGAGTGGTCGGTGAGGAGAGCTGATAGGCGCTTATGAGAGTGGTCGGCGAGGAGAGTTGATCGGCGCTTATAAGAGTGGTCGGCGAGGAGAGCTGATCGGCGCTTATAAGAGTGGTCGGTGAGGAGCGTTGATCGGAACTTATGAGAGTGGTCGGTGAGGAGAGCTGATTGGCACTT
>JAJLRJ010000002.1:59689990-59819990 GCA_024195265.1 Dendrophyllia cribrosa
CTGGTCGTCTTTCAAAAAGGTGGTCATATCATCAGCAAAGGCAGTTAATTTAACTTCATGTTCATCCTGAAGGTTGATACCTTTAATCTCATCGCTGCCTCTAACATATATAGCTAGTGTTTCAAGAGCAATGATAAAGAGATAGGGGGATAGTGGATCGCCCTGTCTCACCCCCCGCATTACATCAAAATGAACAGAGGAAAAGCCATTATTCATGACACAACTTTGGATATTAGAATAAAAGGTTCTGATGATGATGATGATGATGATGGTAAGGATGATAATGATGATGATCGTAATAAGGATAATGATGATTTGATGATGATGGCCAAGGTGATAATGCCAGTGATCAAGGTGTTTGTTATGCATTGACTTCAAGGAGAAAAACACAAAGGGCCGGTTATTTAAACAAAGTCTAAGTTAGACTGCGATTTAAGACAATTAACGAACCCCACATCTGTTTATATGAGGGTCATTTCAAGTCCAAAAATGTTTTTCTAGCCTGTGCTATTTGCCTTCTGAACAATGTTTACAGTGAATATCGTTTAAACATTAGAGATGGCCAGATCGAAATTGGTTTAGACTGCGGTTTTGTTAAACACTAACCCAAAGATTCCGTACACAGTGGAGAATTTAATCTCTCTTCTGCTATAGCGTATCCTGCTACAGCGTCAATTCCCCACTTCATTACACAATGTAATTTGATCTTTCTCGTTCCCAGAACCTTTGTAGAAATAATGCTACAATCAGAGTTCAGTCGATATCCTGACAGAAATGACTGAAGTATTGATGATTGTGATGAATTTGGGGATGTAATGGTGGTAATCATAGTCAGGCATAGTGTTGGTGGTGATGGTGGTAATGATGGTATTAGTGATGGTGGTAATGATAGTGATGGTTGTGATGGTGAAATGATGGTGTTGGTGGTGATGGTGGTAATGATAATGTTGGTGGTGATGGTGGTAATGATGGTGTTGGTGATGGTGGTAATGATAGTGTTGGTGGTGATGGTGAAATGATGGTGTTGGTGGTGATGGTGGTAATGATAGTGTTGGTGGTAACGATGATGTTGGTGGTGATGGTGGTAATGATGGTGTTGGTGGTGATGGTGGTAATGATGACGTTGGTGGTGATGGTGGTAATGATGGTATTAGTGATGGTGGTAATGATAGTGTTGGTGGTGATGGTGGTAATGATGGTGTTGGTGGTGATGGTGGTAATGATGGTGTTGGTGGTGATGGTGGTAATGATGGTGTTGGTGGTGATGGTGGTAATGATGGTGTTGGTGGTGATGGTGGTAATGATAGTGTTGGTGGTAACAATGATGTTGGTGGTGATGGTGGTAATGATGGTGTTGGTGGTGATGGTGGTAATGATGGTGTTGGTGGTGATGGTGGTAATGGTGGTGTTGGTGGTGATGGTGGTAATGATGGTGTTGGTGGTAACGATGATGTTGGTGGTGATGGTGGTAATGATGGTGTTGGTGGTGATGGTGGTAATGATAGTGTTGGTGGTGATGGTGAAATGATGGTGTTGGTGGTGATGGTGGTAATGATAGTGTTGGTGGTAACGATGATGTTGGTGGTGATGGTGGTAATGATGGTGTTGGTGGTGATGGTGGTAATGATGGTGTTGGTGGTGATGGTGGTAATGATGATGTTGGTGGTGATGGTGGTAATGATGGTATTGGTGATGGTGGTAATGATAGTGTTGGTGGTGATGGTGGTAATGATGGTGTTGGTGGTGATGGTGGTAATGATGGTGTTGGTGGTGATGGTGGTAATGATGGTGTTGGTGGTGATGGTGGTAATGATGGTGTTGGTGGTGATGGTGGTAATGATAGTGTTGGTGGTAACAATGATGTTGGTGGTGATGGTGGTAATGATGGTGTTGGTGGTGATGGTGGTAATGGTGGTGTTGGTGGTGATGGTGGTAATGATGGTGTTGGTGGTGGTGGTGGTAATGATGGTTTTGGTGGTGATGGTGGTAATGGTGGTGTTGGTGGTAATGGTGGTAATGATGGTGTTGGTGGTGATGGTGGTAATGATGGCGTTGGTGGTGATGGTGGTAATGATGGTGTTGGTGGTGATGGTGGTAATGATAGTGTTGGTGGTAACGATGATGTTGGTGGTGATGGTGGTAATGATGGTGTTGGTGGTGATGGTGGTAATGATGGTGTTGGTGGTGATGGTGGTAATGATGGTGTTGGTGGTGATGGTGGTAATGGTGGTGTTGGTGGTGATGGTGGTAATGATGGTGTTGGTGGTGATGGTGGTAATGATGGTGTTGGTGGTGATGGTGGTAATGTTAGTGGTGGTGGTGATGGTGGTAATGATGGTGTTGGTGGTGATGGTGGTAATGGTGGTGTTGGTGGTGATGGTGGTAATGATGGTGTTGGTGGTGATGGTGGTAATGATGGTTTTGGTGGTGATGGTGGTAATGGTGGTGTTGGTGGTAATGGTGGTAATGATGGTGTTGGTGGTGATGGTGGTAATGATGGTGTTGGTGGTGATGGTGGTAATGATGGTGTTGGTGGTGATGGTGGTAATGATAGTGTTGGTGGTAACGATGATGTTGGTGGTGATGGTGGTAATGATAGTGTTGGTGGTGATGGTGGTAATGATGGTGTTGGTGGTGATGGTGGTAATGATGGATGGTGGTGGTGATGGTGGTAATGGTGGTGTTGGTGGTGATGGTGGTAATGATGGCGTTGGTGGTGATGGTGGTAATGATGGTGTTGGTGGTGATGGTGGTAATGATGGTGTTGGTGGTGATGGTGGTAATGTTAGTGGTGGTGGTGATGGTGGTAATGATGGTGTTGGTGGTGATGGTGGTAATGATGGTGTTGGTGGTGATGGTGGTAATGATGGTATTGGTGATGGTGGTAAAGATGGTGTTGGTGGTGATGGTGTTAATGATGGTATTGGTGATGGTGGTAATGATGGTGTTGGTGGTGATGGTGGTAATGATAGTGTTGGTGGTGATGGTGGTAATGATGGTGTTGGTGGTGATGGTGGTAATGATAGTGTTGGTGGTGATGGTGAAATGATGGTGTTGGTGGTGATGGTGGTAATGATGGTGTTGGTGGTGATGGTGGTAATGATGGTGTTGGTGGTAATGATGGTGTTGGTGGTGATGGTGGTAATGTTAGTGGTGGTGGTGATGGTGGTAATGGTGGTGTTGGTGGTGATGGTGGTAATGATGGTGTTGGTGGTGATGGTGGTAATGATGGTGTTGGTGGTGATGGTGGTAATGATGGTGTTGGTGGTGATGGTGGTAATGTTAGTGGTGGTGGTGATGGTGGTAATGGTGGTGTTGGTGGTGATGGTGGTAATGATGGTGTTGGTGGTGATGGTGGTAATGATGGTGTTGGTTGTGATGGTGGTAATGATGGTGTTGGCGGTGATGGTGGTAATGTTAGTGTTGGTGGTGATGGTGAAATGATGGTGTTGGTGGTGATGGTGGTAATGATGGTGTTGGTGGTGATGGTGGTAATGATGGTGTTGGTGGTAATGATGGTGTTGGTGGTGATGGTGGTATTGTTAGTGGTGGTGGTGATGGTGGTAATGGTGGTGTTGGTGGTGATGGTGGTAATGATGGTGTTGGTGGTGATGGTGGTAATGATGGTGTTGGTGGTGATGGTGGTAATGATGGTGTTGGTGGTGATGGTGGTAATGTTAGTGGTGGTGGTGATGGTGGTAATGGTGGTGTTGGTGGTGATGGTGGTAATGATGGTGTTGGTGGTGATGGTGGTAATTATGGTGTTGGTGGTGATGGTGGTAATGATGGTGTTGGTGGTGATGGTGGTAATGTTAGTGGTGGTGGTGATGGTGGTAATGATGGTGTTGGTGGTGATGGTGGTAATGATGGTGTTGGTGGTGATGGTGGTAATGATGGTAGTGATGGTGATGGTGGCAATGATAGTGTTGGTGGTGATGGTGGTAATGATGATGTTGGTGGTGATGGTGGTAATGATGGTGGTGATGGTGATGGTGGTAATGATAGTGTTGGTGGTGATGGTGGTAATGATGGTGTTGGTGGTGATGGTGGTAATGATAGTGTTAGTCAAGCGGTTATTGACCACAATTGTTCAAATTAGTGATAAAAGCATGAAACTTTGGTAAATTACTAATGGCCCTAAGGTTAGTAAATCCTGATATAGGGCCAAGCCGAGTTAAGCTCTGGAGGCGGGAACTGCGCATGTCAGAAACTTCTCAGCATGAAAACGAGGCTGAAAAATAAAAATCCCCCAGAATCTTGTATTTTGAGTCAATTTGCAAATGTAAATGCCCAGAAGTAACATTTAGGTCATTTTCATGCCCGTAACATTCATTTCAGATCTTAAAATATTGTCACATGCTTATAATGCTTGTTGACATTTACTATGCTTAGGTACCCTGTGGTAAGACTAGATATTAGGGTTTCTTGCTATGACAATCTCTCTTTTTTGATGGAGAGTGCCTTTTCTCAGCAATAAAAACTTCATTTGATCCATCTCAGTCATAGCTTTATCATCGATAGCCCATAATACTCAACAAATGGCTTGGGTACCCTATGGTAAATATAGAATTATAGCTTTCCTGTGATGAAACTATTTTTTCTTTTTGAAAAAATGATTCCTTTCCGTCAAAAAAACATTATTTGTTGCTCTTTGTGATAGCCTTATGAATGCTAGCTTAGTAAATACTGACCCATATTACTTAACAAATGGCTTGGGTATTCTGTGGTCTGTCTAGAATGAGAGTTTCCTAATTTGCAGTGTGATACTTTTTGACGAAAAATGTCTTTTCTGATCAAGAAAATTGGTTGCTCTCTGGCATAGCCTTGTGACGCTGGCCTATGAACCTTAACAAATGGTTGGGTACACTACGATGAGCCTAAAACATAATCAGAAGGATAAAATGCTTCCCTCGGTCTCGGATGCATCAGAGCAACTTTACTTCCCACCGAAGCGATATTTACTATTGTTGGCAGTTGTCACCGCACTTGCACAGGGCAGTACACATCAAATTTGCCTTTGCGCATTTGCACCGCCCTCTACATGTTGTTTTGCATCCGCAGTGGATTAGCTCATAGCAAATGTCCTTTGCTTGAGGAAGGGTGGTCCAGTGCGGTGTCCAGATACCGTTGACTTGCTGCCACCCCCACTCTTCTGGGTTTTGAATCACTGGATCTCGAAGCAAAGTCTGTCCCCATATGTGTCCCCCTTGGAATACAGCCCTCCTGACGTGCTGTTCTAGTGCTGCTCTCGTGGGCGGAATGCCATCTAGGTTACTCCTAGAATAAAATACAGTAAAAGAAAATAAGTTAATTAAACACAAATCATCTGTATGGAAATGTCTGTGATAATGATTTATGGTAAATCCATGTACACACCTCTTCGGGAAGAGCTCCTGCCTCGCTTGATTTACTTTTACGTGGTTGCTTGTTTTATCATACATGAGGACTACAAATCTCTCGATCACTGACAATACACTCCTCACTAACATCTGATGGTGCCGACTTGAGAATGTTGAGAACTGGTAAACAAAGGAGGACAGCAGTTAGGGCACAATCGTTTTAGGGGTCTATATTATAAACATGTTCGTATTATTCATGTCGGTCTGATAAATGACTTACCTGGTGTAAGCTCAGGAAACACATTCCATGTATCCCACGCTGTCTTCTTTCGCCTACCTCCGAAGAAGGACACAGTGTCACAGCCGGTTAGTGCATGAAACATCGGTAGGACAGATGCTTTCGGGCCTAAGGATGTTGCTACTGTATGTGCAGGTATGCTATGCACATTCTTGCCAGTTCCATAAGTAACCCAGACTTCGTGTGCAGGTAGGGTGGTAGCTACTGCGATAGCTAGGACTATGACATCCGTGTCATTGCTTCTTATCCTTATCCGGTTACATCCGTTGGAAGCCGCATCCAGTGCGTGGACCATAAGACGTGTGTCTGCCTCTTCATGCGTACATGGTGCCAGAAGCTCCAAGTTTGTTCTCTGTGAAGAGGAGATGACGTCATTCCCATGGGTAGAGTAGATTGCTTTTCCTTCGGGAAGCGCCACAGAAACCACCTGTAATATCAAAAGTTTTATTATAATGTAGTGTTTCAAGTGGGCATATAAGAATCAGTCGCATATTTCAGAATTTGCATTAGTTAACATTGGTTTCATACCTTGTTAGCAAGAAGCTTGAACAATTCATCCTTGTTTTCGTCGACTCTTAGAAAGCCTTTCCAGTCTTTAGGAATCTTGGTTGATCCCAGGACTTTACGCCTTTGGCCAGAGCCCCTTTTCTCTCTCAGGGCTTTTTTGAGGGAATCATCCTTGTACACATCCCACACGAGGTCAACTCGGGTGGCAGTTTCAAGGTGCTTCAGAACGTAGGGAAGAAACACGTCATTTGAGAACTCTTCGAATGTGACTGATAATCCTGGTTTCAGCATCTGTACGATGACAGCTCCATCAAGAATCACTGCGTCTGCTATTGCAGCTGGGTTCTCTGTAAGACCGACGGCCCCTCCGTCGCCTTTCACTCCTGCATTTACTTGCTCGTGAGCATGGTCAAACGCAATGGACGAGAATCGCCTGGAGGTCTTGTGCACAGTAAAACAGCCTTCCTGGAAATGGTTGTACACATCAGGATGCTTGGAAGATAGGATACACATATCGCGATAATGTACGGATAGCCACCTTGCATAGTTTCCATGATCCATTGCAAACATCCAGGGTAGTAACTCACGTATGGACTGCACATACATGTTGAAGTTGGCTTCTCTAAACGCTCTTACTAGGCGAAAGCAGGCCAATTCCAAGTCGAGCACTGAAGCCCAATATCGGATCTGTGGGCACTTTTCAGCCATAGCCTTCTTCCATTCTTCCTCAGACATGGAACTCTCGTTCTCTTTCATTCTGGCTTTGTAGTCGTTGTATGCTGTGTGCATCAGGACGAACAAACTGGCAGCCGTCACTTGGTGTGCGCGGCGAGTACGGGTTAGATGGCTAGCTGTTAGGAACGACTCTGCCACGCCTTGTGTTGCCACCCCAGCATTGCAGATTGCTTCTGCCCAGCCGCTGCCGCTTACCCACTTTCCCAGCATTTTAAAAGCCGCCATTTCAATATGCAGTCCTCCGAGCATCACTACGAATCGGTCTTCGTTGTATTCGACCAATGACCACTGAATCTGCTTTGCCAGGGCAAACAATGGTTGGTCAAGTGCAATAACCGGAACTTGAGAAGGATTGACATGTTGTATGGCCAGCTTGACGACTTTCATGCTGTGCGCAATCATTGCCAGAGAATGTGCGTTCTCTACGAACATTGGCAAGAGAGAGATGATTGCCGGGTTTCTTCCATTGAGAGAAGATTTCTCCGCTCTGAATGCCGCCCATGACGCAAAGTCCTTTGGTCCTAGCTTCTCCTTCGATAACAACTTCTCGATGTTACGGAGCCAATCTTCCTCCTCTTGGATACCACTGTTATCATCTCTGGTAGAGACAGGAATCGACATGCCACGAGGGAGCTCTGGTGCCCTGAGATCACTAACTGGTAATGCTATGAGTTAAATCGCTATAACTTGATGGCAATTGGGCTATTTTCTTAGTGACAGTCGGCTTGGTGGCATCAAAGGTGTCGGGATCTCTTGCTGTTCCTAGTTGCTCATCTGAAGGATGTTGCACAAGAGAAATTGCAGTGCCATGAAATGAGCCATGTGAAGAGGTCGAGCTTGGATTATGATCTATATTGTCGACTGCTGAAGTTGTAAAGAGTCCCCCTCTTAGTTTGGAAGGGCAGACGACACCTTCGCGTTCATATCTGTCTAAGACACTGTTTGTGGTTTCGGTGGAAACAGACATAAGCCTATCATAGGATATTGAGATACCGAGATTGAAGAACGTATCAATCAGCGATCTGTCTCTAGTTGCACCATGAACTTTCAGGGCTGTGTAGATCGGAAGCGGGCACTCCCTCGCTCTTAGATGATGAGTGCTGCCGGTGGCGTCAGGTCGAGGTCGTGCTCTTTGGATAGAGTTGTACACTATTAACTGGGCGATTGACAGACAAGCTTGGCTTTCATATGGGACGACATTCGTTGTTGAACCTTTAACGATCATACCAAGTAGTGTCAGAAGGGAAGCAGGGACAGAATTTGGCTGGCAATCGGGAGGAAATGAACCGTTGAAAGTGTTCTTAACGTTCAATATCTCTCTTCGTACAATGTGTGCGGCTCGTGCTAAAGACGTTGCATCAAAATCCATTTTTTTTAGCTCTTGTTATCACCTTTCAGTGCAAGATGGACTTCCCTACCTTCACTATGGGCGGTGAGAGATGAAAGGCCTCTAGTATCCTCTCCTTACGTCGAGTTGCATTTACCTTTCCGCATTCCGCCTTCAAAAAATGTTCGAGTCTAGAAGTATAAAACTTCACTAAATCAGATAAGGTTAAAAGGGTAGGCTCATCTTCTTCTAAGACCTCTTCAATATAGGCAACCAGCTCTGCAAATGCAAGCTCGCTCAGTTCCACTGCCTCGGCATTGGAAGCCTCTGCTACCTGTTGTTGCTTCAGCGATCTAGCCCTATTGTACAGACTAACAAGGCACTTTGAATGATACTTTGCCTCAATGGCAATCATATCTCCACTAGTGAGTTTTGCAATAAGCTTTCCATCATTAAGAAGAGCAGCGCATTCCCGTACCTTCTTGTCTACCTCAAACGTTAATGCTGAATGGAGATTAGAAGAGTCGTGCTCTTCACAGAAAAAACATTGGTCGAGGGTATGAGAGTTATGCTGGCCAGTACTAGCTCGCCTAGCCTTAAAATCCTAGCCTTTAAATCCTGAAATGCTGATTCATGGACTTCTGACCACTTAACTTTACTGGGATTCTTACCTCTTGTTAAGTCAGTTAGAACGGCAGCCCTCTGAGAAAAATTTGGAATACATTTTCTATAGTACCCAACGAGACCTAAAAAAGATCTTACCTGTTTCTTGGTCACAGGCCTGGGGTAGTTCCTGATGGCTTGAACCAAGGCTGTCCGTGGCTCAATACTGTCTCCACCAACCCGATGACCGACAAAATCAACTGTTGACATTGCCATTTTGCATTTGGAAGGCCGTGCATTTAGATTACATTCTCGGAGACGTTGCAGAACCTGGCGAAGTTCAAACAAATGCTGCGGGAAGGAAGAGGGTGTGTCGACTTCGACATCATCTATAAAGGCATCTGCAAAGCTTAGTCCTTTCAGAACAATGTCCGACATCATTCGTTGAAACGTAGCTGGTGCTGTCTTCATACCGAATGGCATTACTAAAAACTCATATAACCCTTTGGCGGTAATAAATGCAGATTTCTGAATTGTGGAAGTTTCTAGTGGAATCTGCCAATAGCCTTTCGTGAGATCAATCGTGGAGATGAAACTCGCGGCAGCCACTTTGTCGATCATTCTGTCCATTGACGGTATAGGATATGCATCCATTTTGGTTACGCTATTAAGCTTCCTGTAATCGACACAAAAACGAATTGTACCATCCGGTTTAGGCACAATAACAACAGGGAACGCCCAGGGACTGGTAGAGGGACGGATTATCCCCATATCCAACATTCTCTCGATTTCTCTATTCACCTCTTCTTCAAGTTTTTGGGGTACCCGGTAAGGAGAACAACGGATGGGTGTAGCGTTTCCTGTGTCGATCTGATGAGTAATAACACTTGTCAAGTTAGGACTCCCTGAAAACACATCTGCATATTCATGTAACAAATGCTCAAGCTGTTGCCTCTGAGGAACAGTTAACTCATCGGAAATTATGACATCTTTCCATGTCTCGTCATTTGGAAATAAAGGAACATTACTCTCATGTGGCAACGGCATTTCTGGTGATTCTGGCATGATTAAGGCAGCAATTTCATCTCTGCTTTGCCATTTGTTAAGCAAATTTATGTGATATGTACGATGTTGTTTGTGAGACTTACCGGTGTCAAGTTCATAATTCAACCCATCGGCCAGTGCTTTGGTAACCATGTATGGACCTTGCCACTGCATCTCAAGTTTACTACCAGGACTGGGTAGCAAAACTAAGGCCTTGTCCCCAACCTCCAATCGACGCTTAGAACTGTGGGTGTCGTATAAGCGCTTCTGCTTACTTTGTACTTTTCTCATTTGGTCTTGAACAACTCGCTGCATCGTTGCGAGGCGTCTGCGAATCTCAAGAACATGACTTACTAAATTATTTTCAGAAGGTTTTGGGTCTAGCCAAGTCTCCTTGATAACGGCGAGTGGTCCTCTAACCGTTCGACCATAGAGTAATTCAAAAGGGGAATATCCAGTTGATTCGGATGGGACCTCTCTGTAAGCAAAAAGCAAGTATGGGAGGTACTTGTCCCAATTTTTCACGCATTCCTTTACAAACTTCCTGAGCATAAACTTAAGCGTGCCATTAAAGCGCTCGACCAATCCATTAGCTTCTGGATGGTAAACCGACGTTTTGATTTTAGTGATCCCCAGTTGTT
Organism: Dendrophyllia cribrosa; assembly: GCA_024195265.1. Classification (NCBI taxonomy): domain Eukaryota; kingdom Metazoa; phylum Cnidaria; class Anthozoa; order Scleractinia; family Dendrophylliidae; genus Dendrophyllia; species Dendrophyllia cribrosa. The sequence goes on from JAJLRJ010000002.1 coordinate 59,700,485, forward strand.
CATACAACTGCGCCATGAGTTTACCTATAAAATTAGATCCCTGGTCAGAAACTAATTCATCGGGAATACCGACCCTGCTGAAATACTGGATAAGGGCATCTGCGATTGTTTTAGAACTAACATTTCTCAGGGGTATAGCTTCTGGGTAACGCGTTGCATAATCAACAATTGTCAATATGTACTTGTAACCGGTTGTCGTCCGTGGTAACTCTCCCACAATGTCGATAGCAATCTTCCTGAATGGCTGAGTCTCAATTTCAACTGGTTTTAAAGGCGCCCTTTTAGACTTCATCTTCCTGGCCACTAACTGACACTGTGGACAGGTTGCACAGTACTTATTAACATCAAAGCGAAGTTTGGGCCAAAAGAAGTGAGCAGCTATACGACTTAACGTTTTTGCACTACCCATGTGGCCCGACAGGGGAATAGTGTGACCAACACGAAGTATTTCATTCCTATACGATTCTGGAACGACGATGCGATCCACATACCTCATCCCATTGTGTGGATTTTCATAAAACCTGCGATGCATTAGCAATTCATTGTCAAAGAAATAGCCATCTGATTTGCCAGGTGCTTTTCCGATTGCACCATTGCGTACCGTACTGAGAGTCACATCTGATTTCTGGTCTATAATTAATTGATTTCTGTTTCGATCAAGAATGTTAGCTGGAAAAAGATTCTCACCTGTACAATCTTCTGTGTCACTCAGGTCTGACTTCTCAAGAGCTTGTCCAACCTCTTTATCCTTTGAAAGATCCTCACCAGTAACGACGTCTGCATTACTCTCTGAGTTCATATCGCGGGATTCATCTTGCTTCTTGTCCTCGAAAAGAGTTTGCAAATCACCTTCCTGTAAACTGACATGTTTCGCCTCTTTCTTGGCTAAACTCTTGATTGCAAGCACGTTTTCTCTGTCTACCAACTCATCTGCTCTCTTCTGGGCGTCTTCCAATGCTTTCTGACGTCGCGTCAGTACAAAAGCGTCACCTTGGCCGGTGTTGACATCTGAAACATTTCTCTCCCATTGATCTAGAACATTTTTCTTGGAAAGAGTTTGTCCGAATGACGATCTACCAAGTAAACAATCAACAGGTAATGTATCCAGCACACCTACTAATTCCACATGCCTTCCCTGCTCACTTAAAATCTCCACGCTTGCTAGGGGTACTACGAGACGTTCTCCCGCCGCTGTTAATACCGTTATTTTGTCCCCAGTTAAGGAATCTCGGCTTACATACTTCTTATGCACAAGGGTCCTAGTACACCCAGAATCTACTATCATCTCTGCAAATTTCCCGCCGATTTTCCCTTTAACATTGCAAGCTGGGTACTCTGATTCCGACGCAAGAGGGGTCATACATAGCAAATATCCCTGCGAGAGATTACTTCGGCCCCGGCCACAATTGAAGGACATGTGTTCTAATTTTCCACATTTATAACATTTAATTTCTCTTCCTGGATTCCTACTCCTAGGAGTGGGAGGAAATCTTGTTTGTGGAACTGGATTTTTCCTCTGGTTCGGTTCAAAAGGTAAATTCTCTGCTCTTTGATCTGTCTGTTTGTTGTCTTTAAACCCCTGGCTTTTAACATATGGTGCATACTTACCGCCAACAAGCGGTCCTTTTCTCGACTGTACATGTAAGTTAGCCAGATTGCCAAGCTCCTCAGCAGTTGTGGGTTTCTGCTCCTTTAGCCAAGCTCTAAGCTTTGGGCTTACTGCATCCAACAATCTCTCAATCATTATCTGCTCCAGGATTTTTTCTGGGTCTCCTGTTGCGTTAGCAACTGCCATCCACCGATTCAGGTACCTTCTCGTCCTATTTCCCCACTGAACGAAATCCTCATCTGGTTGTTTGTCTGATGTCCGAAACCTATATCTATAATGGTCAGCAGTTAACTGATAGGCTTTAATAATTATTGATTTGCTTTCATGGTAGTCCTGTGACATAGTATCTGGAATTTCCAAATAGATTGTTTTCGCCTTTTCAGTGAGTTTAGGCACCAGATTACCAACCCATTCATCCTCCGGTAAAGATTGCGCTCTTGCAGTCATTTCAAATATTCTAAAATAATCATCAATGTCTTCATTTTCTCTCATTTCCCTGATTTTCATAAATTTAGGTTTCCTACTTCGAGACTCACTCACCTGGCGTCGTTCGGCGTCCCTGACTTCAAACTCCTCCTTTTCACTTCTTAGTAGCCTAAGCCTTTGCTCTTCTCTCATCGAACGCTCTTCTTCCTCGTGGGCTTTCTGTCTTTCATACTCTCTTTTCTCCCTTTCTGCCTCCCTTTCTGCCTCGCGCTTTTCTTTTTCTGCCTTAATTTCTAACTCTCTAATTTCCCTTTTCTCTCTTTCTGCCTCCCTTTCTGCCTCGCGCTTTTCTCTTTCTGCCTCGCGCTTTTCTCTTTCTATTTCCCCTTGTAGTTCTAACAACTTCAACTGCTGCTCATAACTAGGATTAAGTAACTGCTCTTCCACTGCTTCTTTGGTTCCTTTGACAGGACTCTCTCCACCTATCATTAACCTGTCATGAGTCCTAAGTTTACTCGCCAATGTTTTAACCCCGTCCTTAGAAATATAAAGTATAGACCGTTTGGTAGCTTCGTCTCTCAAATCTTCTAACGACCATGTATTATAGTCAACGGAGGTAGCCATGGCAATAACTAACAATGTATTGTGTGATTGTGTCTGAACCGTGTATGCGGGCACAAAAGGGATCCCACTCCTGGCACCAAAAATGTGACGATCCGCGCCACCACACTGGGTCCCCTTGGTGCCCACCGAAAACAAAAAAAGGAATACCACGACCGACAGCATACACAAGTCCTTTCCCCAAACACACAACACGAAAGTAACAAAAAAACCCTATAAGTTTAATAACTAGACTTAAATTACTATAATTACAAATCACTATTTTAATCTTAATCCTACTTTTAAAGTCCAACTAAATTAACAAATTCTAATGAAGTAAAATAATAAAGTTCTTACAGTATAAACGGTAATTAAATAATTAAACAGTTTGTGAATTGTTCCTTAAACCTTGCTCTTTAAATCCTTCTAGCTTGCGGTCCAAATGTTCTCGTCCGTCTTTGCTTATCTTCCACTTCGGCCTTTCTACGTTAGCTTTCCGTCCTTCGTCCTTTCTACGATAGCTTTCCGTCCTCTTCACGTTAACTTTACATTTCTTCCACGTTTGTCTTTCCGACGTTAACTTTACTTGTCTTCCACATTAACTTTACCTTTCTCCACGTTGACTCCCTCTGGAAAAAATGAGTTTTTTCCCTTGGAACACTACAGGAAGCCCCTGCCAATGATTCTTGGCGGTGAACAGTGTTTTCTCTTCTCTCAACTCCTATCCTCCGACCGACTTGACAAAACTCTCTACTCTTTCGACCTTCTTTTTCGAGCAATCAAAAATTATTTACACGTTACTTATATACTAAAAGCCTACACAAATTATAATGATAATACTTCATACAGTCATTTTACTGAATACAGAATACAGACTAATTTAAAATAAAAGGTAATTATAACGCAAATATTTTATATCATAAGTTACGTAACGAGGATTATCTTATAACAAAGAGGTTTAACAACATCTGGTACAAACTTGCTAATTGCGACGAAAACAGCGAACAAACATAATAAATAGTGGTAAACTTGCTAATTACAACGAAAACAGCGAATAAACATAATATATACATGGCAAAAGGAAAAAAAACTTAATGTAGTTGATTGTATACGTGACACACAGGACTGGAGATTATCTCCTCTCTTGTTCCTCCTTCAGCCTCTTCTTCACTGGCTTGGTCTCTTAATTTTCTCCTAACACGCCCTAGTTTCGTAGTGTTAAAGTTGTCTCTACAAGACTTATGCCAGCGGGCTTTATTTTCTAAAAGGACGTGCTCGAGTTGTTGATTCGTATCTGAAAGCTCGCTTTCGCAATATTATATGCCACCTTCACTCCAAAACTTTTAAATTCCTCAAGTACACGGGCAAACGAAACATAACCAGCTCCAATATCTTTTCGTTTCGAGTTTGCCGGGCACTGTAAGCCTTCCTGACTACTTTTCTGACAAATAATACACTTGTTCCAATCCATTTTATCTACAACACAAAATATGATTTCATTGATCTATCGAACGAACATCTTTAGAAGCTTTTATCTTAATTATTTTGATTATTTTGCTATGAATTCTTTTAAAAGTTGATTAACTATTGGCAGTTGAGGATAACGATTCGTTTTTTAAAATATTTAAAGAAAAAGCGTTATCTTTTTCATTCAAAATCAAATTTGATTACTTACTTGATGTTACTGTAAGTACACTTGGGCGCAGCCATCTTGAAAACTGCTGAGGGCCTGGGTTCTAGTAAGGGAGTATTTCTATGAATTCACTGTTTTTTTCTAACCGTTTTTAATCAATTAGTGTCAACGTTTGTATTTTAGCAGTTCTTGCAACAAACAAGATGCATGTTCACACATTTCCATTGCATTGGAAGAATTTAATACTATCGATCCAGTCTTAGTATTCGAGGAATGGGTACCTAATTTTATTGTTAAGTTTCATAGGCTAACATTTATAGGTTTTGAAAGAAAAATACCTTCATAAAGCTCTTCTTGATGAAAATGGATCTTTTTTTTTCAAAAAGTAAGTATTTTCAACAGGAAAGCTATAATTCTATATTTACACAGGGTACTCAAGCCATTTGTTAAGTATTATGGGCTATCGATGATAAAGCTATGACTGAGATGGATCAAATGAAGTTTTTATTGCTGAGAAAAGGCACTCTCCATCAAAAAAGAGAGCTTGTCACAGCAAGAAACCCTAATATTTAGTCATACCACAGGGTACCCAAGCATAGTGAATGTCAACAAGCATTATTAGCATGTGACAATATTTTAAGATCTCTAATGAATGTTACGGGCATGAAAATGACCTAAATGTTACTTCTGGGCATTTACATTTGCAAATTGACTCAAAATACAAGATTCTGGGGGATTTTTATTTTTCAGACTCGATTTCATGCTGAGAAGTTTCTGACATGCGCAGTTCCCGCCTCCAGATCTTAACTCGGCTTGGCCCTATATCAGGATTTACTACCCTTGGGGCCATTAGTAATTTACCAAAGTTTCATGCTTTTATCACTAATTTGAACAATTCAGCCTTTTTTTGGTCGATAACCGCCAGACTATGTTGGTGGTGATGGTGGTAATGGTGGTGATGGTGGTAATGGTGGTGTTGGTGGTGATGGTGGTAATGATGGTGTTGGTGGTGATGGTGGTGTTGGTGGTGATGGTGGTAATGATGGTGTTGGTGGTGATGGTGGTAATGATGGTGTTGGTGGTGATGGTGGTAATGATGGTGTTGGTGGTAGATAGTGGTAATGTTAGTGTTGGTGGTAATGTTAGTGTTGGTGGTGATGGTGGTAATGATGGTGTTGGTGGTGATGGTGGTAATGATGGTGTTGGTGGTGATGGTGGTGTTGGTGGTGATGGTGGTAATGATGGTGTTGGTGGTGATGGTGGTAATGATGGTGTTGGCGGTAATGGTGGTAATGATAGTGTTGGTGGTGATGGTGGTAATGATGGTGTTGGTTGTGATTGTAGTAATGATGGTGTTGGTGGTGATGGTGGTAATGATGGTGTTGGTGGTGATGGTGATGGTGGTAATGATGGTGTTGGTGGTGATGGTAGTAATGATGGTGTTGGTGGTAATGATGGCGTTGGTTGGTGGTAATGGTGGTGTTGGTGGTAATGGTGGTGTTGGTGGTGATGGTGGTAATGATGGTGTTGGTGGTGATGGTGAAATGATGGTTTTGGTGGTGATGGTGGTAATGATGGTGTTGGTGGTGATGGTGGTAATGATGTTGTTGATGATGGTGGTAATGATGGTGTTGGTGGTGATGCACTTGAAATTTACAGAGATAGATCAAAATATTTCAAAGAAATCTTCATCGACTAGTTTTTAAAGAAACGCTTTTCTAACAAAAGTATTACTTCTGTAAGTAAAATGAGCATATTTATGACATTGCTTTTGATCACATGAACTGAAATCTAGTGAATCAAACTGGATGAAACTTTCAAGGAATATAGTTTTATGGCACATGCATGATATATGGTGAAAATATTGTTTCAATTTGTCAGAAAAACACTGGCATCAACGAATTAACAGAAAATAATGCGAATCTTTGAATTTTTTTATGGCAAATATTCAACCCAATTTTATTCGAAACCGCATTCATAGAATTTTTTCAAATTTTGGAGTCTTGAAGACCAACATCTAGACTATAAGAGGCAAATTTTAGGTCTGGATGTTTAGAAAGTTACTATTATGCTGGCGAAAAAACATGACGTCATCAGATCGTTGTTACGGTAACACCGATGTTAATCATATCTATTTTTTTGGAAAGTTTATTTCGATATCATTTCTAGTGTGAAGCAGCTTGCCTGGCCGAGGGCAGACAGGGGAGCATCAGCCGTTCAAAGTTGGGATGTTGTGTCGCCAAAAAACACAGTTGAGCCTCTTTAAGGCGTACGTTTTTCTAAAGTCCCGAAAACTTTTCCAACCCACGAAGCCGCTACGTTATTTGCAGAATTAATATTGACCATCGGAAGTTGACGAATAAAGTGGAACTGATAAGCCAGCTAAAACCTACATATGTATACGCCGCCATTCGGTCGAAACTGAATTGTTATCAAAGGGCTCTAAAAGCCATTTCGTAAATTGGGGAATACGAAAATTAATTTTTCATACTGAGTTTAAAGTAAAAAAATTGAAGAGTAAAACAGATTTAAAACGACCAAAAAAACATCTCAGCGTGACATAAATGTGCACAAGACAACTGGAGGACTTAATTACCCCGGGGGAATTTTAAAAAGATTTACTTCAGCAATCATCTTTTAACATGTAATACACTGAGAAATTTAAAAAATTTACAGATGATGTAAGGAGTAATAATATACTATATCTCGTTCAACGCTTCGCGTATTCACGATATACAAATGGTTCTCGGGTCCTAAATGTCTTAGGAAATTTTGAGAAACGCACGACTGGAGTCTGTATAGGAAGGGAGCTGACTCAACATCCTTTAACACTGATCAACAAAATGGATTATTTTGTCACCAGAATCTTTGCTGCAGTATCCCTTGTCAGAGCAATGGTAAATGCATTATGGGATATACAGACAAGAAATATTTTTGTGTTTGCCAAGCTGGCTACGCAGGAGAAAACTGCGAAAAAGGTAAAAGCGATTTGTTATATAAACTTCAGAGAAATAAATACAAGGATTTCTTCCACCGCATAAAAATCATATCTCGACACATGTGAAGATATCAAAATCTTTACGTACTAAAATAATATTCTGTATTTCGTCTGTTTTACGGTGTTTTATATATCTATTGTTATGAGTGAAATAAAATTGAATTTAAAAAGTTGAATGTACGCTAGCTACCATGTTTGCCCTTATTACAATCGGTTCACAATCGAAACATCTTCGGATCGTCCTCGGAATTCTTCGGAAAGTTTCGGAAAATGATCGGAAACGTTCGTACAATCTCGGACAGTATTTGTAAATAAGGTGTTGATGAAACGTAAATTTGCAATTTTAAATACTTCTTCTGATATATCTGCTGTCATTTCTCGTGATTGTTGATTGTTATTTAGATTCCAGTGTAGTTTGCTGATATTTCCATTTTATACAATGCACCGTTATCCTTTATAGGTTAGTATATTTGTCTTAAAATTATTTTTTTGTTATTCAGACATCGACGAGTGCGAGAACGGCAGCCATGACTGTCACGAGAATGCCACCTGCATAAATACTGATGGACATTTCAAATGCAGTTGTAAGCCGGGCTTTTCTGGAGATGGTAGATTATGTTCAGGTATAATTGGTTTACTTGTACTCCTGTTAAAAATAATGTGTAAAAAAGAAATACAAAGACAATCGACGATAAAAAGCTGGAGCAATGAAGCCATTTCCACTGTTATAGTTAGGGTTGGAGCAATGAAGCCATTTCCGCTGTTATAGTTACAGCTGGAGCAATGAAGCCATTTCCGCTGTTATAGTTAGAGTTGGAGCAATATGAAGCCATTTCCCCTGTTATAGTTAGAGTTGGAGCAATGAAGCCATTTCCGCTGTTATAGTTAGAGCTGGAGCAATGAAGCCATTGCCCGGCTGTTATAGTTAGAGCTGGAGCAATGAAGCCATTTCCGCTGTTATAGTTAGAGCTGGAGCAATGAAGCCATTTCCGCTGTTATAGTTAGAGCTGGAGCAATGAAGCCATTTCCGCTGTTATAGTTAGGGTTGGAGCAATGAAGCCATTTCCGCTGTTACAGTTAGAGTTGGAGCAATGAAGCCATTTCCGCTGTTATAGTTAGAGCTGGCGAGGAGCAATGAAGCCATTGCCCGGCTGTTATAGTTAGAGTTGGAGCAATGATGCCATTTCCGCTGTTATAGTTGGAGTTGGAGCAATGAAGCCATTTCCGCTGTTATAGTTAGAGCTGGAGCAATGAAGCCATTGCCCGGCTGTTATAGTTAGAGTTGGAGCAATGAAGCCATTGCCCGGCTGTTATAGTTAGAGTTGGAGCAATGAAGCCATTGCCCAGCTGTTATAGTTAGAGCTGGAGCAATATATGAAGCCATTTCCGCTGTTATAGTTAGAGCTGGAGCAATATATGAGGCCATTTCCGCTGTTATAGTTAGAGCTGGAGCAATATATGAAGCCATTTCCGCTGTTATAGTTAGAGCTGGAGCAATGAAGCCATTTCCGCTGTTATAGTTAGAGTTGGAGCAATATATGAAGCCATTTCCGCTGTTATAGTTAGAGCTGGAGCAATATATGAAGCCATTTCCGCTGTAATAGTTAGAGCTGGAGCAATGAAGCCATTTCCGCTGTTATAGTTAGAGCTGGAGCAATGAAGCCATTTCCGCTGTTATAGTTAGAGCTGGAGCAATATATGAAGCCATTTCCGCTGTTATAGTTAGAGCTGGAGCAATATATGAAGCCATTTCCGCTGTTATAGTTAGAGCTGGAGCAATATATGAAGCCATTTCCGCTGTTATAGTTAGAGCTGGAGCAATGAAGCCATTTCCGCTGTTATAGTTAGAGTTGGAGCAATATATGAAGCCATTTCCGCTGTTATAGTTAGAGCTGGAGCAATATATGAAGCCATTTCCGCTGTTATAGTTAGAGTTGGAGCAATGAAGCCATTTCCGCTGTTATAGTTAGAGCTGGAGCAATGAAGCCATTTCCGCTGTTATAGTTAGAGCTGGAGCAATATATGAAGCCATTTCCGCTGTTATAGTTAGAGTTGGAGCAATGAAGCCATTGCCCGGCTGTTATAGTTAGAGCTGGAGCAATGAAGCCATTTCCGCTGTTATAGTTAGAGCTGGAGCAATGAAGCCATTGCCCGGCTGTTATAGTTAGAGCTGGAGCAATGAAGCCATTTCCGCTGTTATAGTTAGAGCTGGAGCAATGAAACCATTTCCGCTGTTATAGTTAGGGTTGGAGCAATGAAGCCATTGCCCGGCTTTTATAGTTAGAGTTGGAGCAATGAAGCCATTTCCGCTGTTATAGTTAGGGTTGAAGCAATGAAGCCATTGTCCGGCTTTTATAGTTAGAGTTGGAGCAATGAAGCCATTTCCGCTGTTATAGTTAGAGTTGGAGCAATGAAGCCATTTCCACTGTTTAATAGTTAGGGTTGGAGCAATGAAGCCATTTCCGCTGTTATAGTTAGAGTTGGAGCAATGAAGCCATTTCCGCTGTTACAGTTAGAGCTGGAGCAATGAAGCCATTTCCACTGTTATAGTTAGGTAGTTAGGGTTGGAGCAATGAAGCCATTGCCCGGCTTTTATAGTTAGGGTTGGAGCAATGAAGCCATTTACGCTGTTATAGTTAGAGCTGGAGCAATGAAGCCATTGCCCGGCTGTTATAGTTAGGGTTGGAGCAATGAAGCCATTTCCGCTGTTATAGTTAGAGTTGGAGCAATGAAGCCATTTCCGCTGTTATAGTTAGAGTTGGAGCAATGAAGCCATTTCCGCTGTTATAGTTAGAGCTGGAGCAATGAAACCATTGCCCGGCTGTTATAGTTAGAGCTGGAGCAATGAAGCCATTTCCACTGTTATAGTTAGGGTTGGAGCAATGTAGCCATTTCCACTGTTATAGTTAGAGCTGGGCAATGAAGCTATTGCCCGGCTGTTATAGTTAGAGTTGGAGCAATGAAGCCATTGCCCGGCTGTTATAGTTGGAGCTGAAGCAATGAAGCCATTTCCGCTGTTATAGTTAGAGCTGGAGCAATGAAGCCATTTCCACTGTTATAGTTAGGGTTGGAGCAATGAAGCCATTGCCCAGCTGTTATAGTTAGAGTTGAAGCAGTGAAGCCATTGCCCGGCTGTTATAGTTAGAGCTGGAGCAATGAAGCCATTGACGCTGTTATAGTTAGAGCTGGAGCAATGAAGCCATTGACGCTGTTATAGTTAGAGCTGTAGCAATGAAGCCATTGCCGCTGTTATATATTAGTTGAATGTTAGAGTTTCGGCGGCTTTCGCCAACTTTGTCACATTGAATTCGTCGCTGTCATGCAACAAAGAAACAGAACGTTTGTCTTTATTATTAGACAAATATTGTTATGTTAGAGTTAGGGTCAATTATATGTTTTTTCTCCTCTCAAGACTGCTCCAGCCGGTTGCACCGCTTCGAAAAATATCAAGATTTGCCAACTGAAGGAGCTCACGGTGTGAAACAGTTCAGCATTAACGGAAGTCTGTTTCTTGTCTTTCCAAACCAAGGTGACCCGCCCGACCAATCCAGCACAGACCTGACTTTCATTTACAAGCTGAACAGCTCTAATGACAAATTCTTCCTCTACCAGACCATTGACACCACTGAGGCACGCAAAATCGAATATTTTACAATCGCTGACAAACATTACCTTGCTGTTCCGAATCGCTTTAATGCTTCTAAGTCCGAACTGAATTCTGTTATTTATCAGTGGAATGGACATCTGTTTGTCCTTTTTCAAGCCATAGTCACAAATGGAGCAACCGGTTTTCATTTCTTTAAAATATTGAAAGAAATCTTCTTGGCTGTAACGAATACGGCCGGTTCAAACTCAGTCATCTACAAATGGCAAAATAACCAGTTTGAAAAGTTTCAGGAGATAGAAATCGATGAACCTAGAGCAAGCAGTACGTTTGTGATAAACAATGAAACTTTCATTGCTTTTGCAAACCAAAAAAGTCAAAACAGTTTTTCTGCCCAATCCCCTGTATACAGGTGGTCAGGGGGGAGCTTTGTACCATTGCAGTCTTTTCAAACGTACAAGGCACTTGATGTGAAATCCTTTGACATCAATGGTGACACATTTCTCGCCGTTGCCAACTTCTACGATGGAAGTACATACAACATCGACTCATCCATTTACAAGTGGAATGGAAGCATGTTTGTCCTGTTTCAGTCGATTCCTACTCATGGAGCTCGCGCCTGGTATCCATTTGTGATGTGCGGTCAAACAATGCTGGGCGTGGCTAATAACTTTGATGGCGTCAGCAAAAACATCCAGTCAGTCTTGTATATGTACCAGGCCTCTGGAGAACAATTCATAAAATACCAAGAGATCCCAACTCAGGGAGCGATAGATATGACGTCATTCGAGTACAAAAGTCATGTTTACCTGGTAATTGCAAATAACAGGAATGACATAAGCCGCAATATTAACAGCGCACTGTACAAATGGGTCTAAAATGTAATCAAATATTGCCAATTAAATAATGCAAAGGCTTTTCAAGACTGATATTTTGCTTAGCAAATTATAATATTTTGAAGGAAATGGTATATCACAAAGGATCACAGTAGGATCCAGTAGGTCACGTTATACAGTCGAACCTCTCCACAACGGCCACCAGGCGCGTAGCTGGGAAAGGGTGTTCGTATTTATCTGAAGGTTTTATAATGGGGGTGAATGCAGCAAGCGCCAGAGGCGCGAGTCTCTAGGGGGTCTAGGGGCATGCCCCCCCTCCCTGAAATTTTTTAAATCTGGAGGTTCAGAAATGCTATTTTCAGCATTCTCCACGAGATAAAGCTTGTTGGATATCCAACGAAGATGCCACTTGTGAAAAGGATTCAAGGATACTGGACGCTTGCGCTTAATAAGGATAAAATGTGTAAACAAAAGCGAGAAGTGAACTCTTCACATGTCCTGAAGTTTAATGGCAGACGTTTCGCCCTATTATCATTACAATGATAAAAATGATAAAAAGAGACCGAATGATGAAATGAGGCGGCATGAAAAGTCTTAGTTATATCTAATTCTATTCTTTGAATCGAACTCCGATCTTTTGTTTAGGCCGTGTGGCATCAGGGTGCAAAGCTGTGCACTCCAATCTTCTATTGACACTTTTGGGAAACGGAGCCAAGAATACCAGGGTTACCTTGTTAATCGGGGTTACAATCCCATATCTGTCCAGAAACATTTTGAAAAGGCCAAATCTATTCCAAGGAAAGATTTACTCATACCTAAAGTTAAGGAAAATAAAAAGCTGTTTCCCTTAGTTGTTGACTATAATCCGCGTTTGCCCAGCATTGGCAAAATTTTGAGCTCCCACAGTCAATTGATTTATAATTCGCCTACTTTAGCTGGAATTTTTCCCAAGGGTTCAATTATTCCATCCTTTAGAAGATCTAAGAACATTAAAGAAATTCTAGCCGCGCCTAAACGTACCAACGTAGCTGAAGGAAATGACCGAGGATGCTTTAAATGTTATAGAAAATGTGATCTTTGCCGGAATTTCTTGCTGGAAACTGATTTTTTCATGAGCACTAAAACCAGTAGAAAATATCCTATCAGGCAAAATGTTTATTGTAAATCCAAGAATGTTATTTACCCTATCACTTGTATAGGGAGCTTGTTATGCTTTTACAATTGCACAACACCATTACATTGTCATGTTTTTTACTTTTTAGCTTTATTTTTAGTTTATTATGTAACTTGTCAGCTTTACTCTATTACGTAACTTTTCTATAGTTTTAATTGCAACTTTTGTTATGTTAGAAGAATTATTATATATTGAGGAACTTATTTCTGTAAGAATTTTTATGCCAAGTATTTTTGATCCTGTATATAAGCACTGAAGAAGCCCGAAGGGCGAAACGTCTGCCATTAAACTGCAGGATATGTGAAGAGTTTGCTTCTCGCTTTTGTTTACACAATTTATCCTTATTAAGCGCAAGCGTCCAGTATCCTTGGATCCTTTTCACAAGTGGCATCTTCGTTGGATATCCAACAAGCTTTATTCTAATATTACTTAACCAGTCCCCTGGTTACGCCGTCCCTGTACTGAAAGTAGCCTTCAGGGGCCGTATTCACGAAATCCTACCTAAGATATATCTTAAGATATAACTTAAGAGAAAATTTAGGAGCTTCCTAAGATATGTCCTAAGTGCTATTCACGAACAATATCTTATGACCATCCTAAGGTAAGCGTAACTTAGCAGTCTCCTAAGTTTAATGGTCGCGGGCAGTTATCGATTAGTAAAAGTTAACCAATAAGAGACAGTTAATATGGCGCGATCTTATGAATAATAAGTTATGAAAATTACATGAATGAATATTTTGTATTGTACAAGGGCTTATTTTCACGAAAAACGGAAATATAACTCTGCAAAGAGAAAGAAATGTGGAACCCGTTAATGACACGAAGGCCTATATAAAACTAACCTTGTTTGACATCACTTGAAAATATTTAATTTTTCTTAGCAATATAATGCTTTAAAATGTTTATCTAATCGGTAACTATTGTGATACACAATAATCACGCTGAAAATCGACGTAAAACTCGTTAACAATCGAATTTAGCCTCCGTCAAGACATGTTTTAATAAGTTAGGAGGTCAATTTTGACCTCCTAAGTTTAGGAGAAAAATTAAGACATATCTTAAGTTAGGAGGTCTTCGTGAATACCAGTTACGACATGTCTTAAAAATTTAGGAGGTCCAAAGTTTTTAAGAAAAAATAAGACATGTCTTAAAATTGGAGGTCTTCGTGAATACCAGTTATCTCCTAAGTTATATCTTAGGAGGCTCTTTGGACTTAGGATGCTTTCGTGAATACGGCCCCAGGTCAATACGCACTGAACATGTATCAGCTTATTAATGATAAATGCTACATTGAACACGTATCAGCTAAGTCCCCTGAAATTGCATTCCCTGCATTTCGTCTTTCGAGACTCCTTTTGTCAAATTCCGAACGTCTGTTAAGAAAATCACATTTCCCGCATTTTGAGATACATTTTTGTCAAATTCCGAACGTCTGTTAAGAAAATCACATTTCCCGCATTTTGAGACACATTTTTGTCAAATTCCAACTGTTTTTTAACTTCAATTCAATATCTACGACAGTATAATTCTTCAACTTAAACAAAAAAGATCGATGCACGTTACTGTATGTCAAGTTCTCAAATCATACACCAAGCTGAGAAACTGCATCATCCTCGGGTGAAGGCCTTCGAATAAATTCACTACCTCCTCTGGATTGACAGGCATATCGTATTTGATATGCATTAGAGCCAGGGAGGAGAGCCTACTCTCTCCCATGATGCACCTCGTGTAATTGCACTGAATTGAATGGAGTTGAAACATCGGAAGAGCTTAGATGGTACAAAGAACTCGTTTATATTTTACATGTTAAAACATGTCTTCTAGTTTGACCACCAGCACATAAATTAAATGCAAAGTAATAAGCATTTCATTTTCAGTCCATTAGTGATCTTCCATTTCAGTCCATTAGTGATCTTCAAAGGGGTTCGTTCGAACCCTTCGACCCCCCCCCCCCCCCCCCCCCCCCCTCCCTCCTACGCGCCTGACCACCTTGGGGACAGAGGTAAATGTCTGTTGTAGAGAGGTGGCCGTTATAGCCTGCATGACAGGCGCTTTATGGAGAGGTAGGGGTGTTATATGACACCATTTTTTTTTTTTGGGGGGGGGGGGGGGGGGGGGGGGGAGAGGTTCAGCAAAAATACTTATTTATAGCATATGAATACGTAACACAACCAAAATATATCAATTAAACAGAAACCAAGTGTTCAGATGAAATGTTAATAAAACTGAAAGCGAGTAAGGTCCAATAAATACATCAGTTTGTTCATCGCTTGCTTTTATACTGCAGACAGTATATTTTCTCTTTTGTGAAATGAAGCTGGCAAGGGTTATCTGCTTGAGCGAGCTTTCATGCATTTTTAATACAAAGCGCGCAGTACGGATTGAGTTTTGTGACCTTTTATTACTGTAACTACGCTAAAACACCGTTCTTCAGTCGTTGATTAAGTGGCCATGGTGGAGAGGTTATTTTGGCAGCTGGTAGCAGGGACGCACTTTAAAGGCCGTTGCCGTTATGGAGAGATGGCCGTTGTAGAGAGGTTAAAACAAGAGTGAATGTATGGACTGTCCGCCGGGACAAAAGAAAAGTGACCGTTGTAGAGAGGTGACCGTTAGTAGAGATTCGACTATAGTTTGTTACACTCGGTTGCATAGGGAATTTTATCTCGCTACTGGTGGCAATTATATGACACAAGGTCATGTTATTTGAAGTTAGAGAGTACCTTCACATCACCTTAAGTTGACATAGGGGTTAGGGCATCATAAGAGTAATCTCGAGACGCTAGAGTGCGTCAAAAGTGTAATACGATTTGTAAAATTCATTAATAATTAATAAGGGTACTAACAAATAGAAATGAGCCATTCCAATCACATGGTTAACCCTGTAAATCAGATACAACTCACTAGTGAGTTGTATCTGGAATGTAAATTAGATACAACCACTAGTAAGTTGTATCTGGAATGTTAATTTCACACGTTGTTTACAACATTCGCGTCCGTGTTGTATCGGCACTATACATTCACTTGGCTGCACCTCGTGATTGTATAGGCCGATACAACACTCCCGCTCATGTAGTAAACATTACTTACAATACCGGAAGGCAAACTCTAATTGTATACTAATCTATACACAGAACCAATAGCCTGTATATGTTGTGGTTTAAATTTTTCTTTGGTTTAAAAATTTTCAAACCAGTTTGATTTTGATTTTCCTTTGTCTCAGATTCATTATCATAATGTGACACAAAAGAAAACAAAAATTGAACTGGTTTAAAAAAATTTAAACCAAAGAAAAATTTGAACCACAACATATACACCTTATTCCAAAATGGCGGCCAATTTATTATTCTTTTATATGCATTTTAATTAGCCCTCTTGGCCTCGTCAGCATGTTCAAAATACAAAAGAATTTTCAAGCGAAAATGAGGCCAAGAGGGCTAATTAAAATGCATATAAAAGAATAATAAATTGGCCGCCATTTTGGAATAAGGTGTATGTGTGTTTACGTTTCACTTTTTTTTTCACCCCCAAGCTTCGCTTTCGAAGTGTAAACCCGTACCAATTTCATCTATGTATTATAAAAGAAGCAAAGTTGAAAGGAATACCCACTGAAAAACAACGTGAACTTGTCAAAGGTTTGCAAGGAATGAAGACTGCATAGCAGGCTACAAGAAATTTAGAACAAACTTGGCTTGGTGGTGAATTTTGAGCTGGTGACGACGTAATCATGCATAAGGCCTATTGAACAACTATTGTTAATTACGAAAATGGTTTTTAAATAGCTGCTTAAGCTCCAAAGCTCTCCAGAGAGGAAGTGTCCTTTTCCTACGTAAAACAACAAAAATGAAAAAAGGGAAACGTTTCGTATGTTTAAGGATTCTATATTTAAATGTTAAGAAAAACTTCGTCAAGGGTGTTGAATATAATATGCAATAAGACTTTTATAATCATGGGACATTTAAAAAGATTGTTGGCTCGCCCTTTAATCGTACTCTTGCTTAGAATGTTTATCCGATAGCGACCGAATTATACCTTCTCGAGTTCCTGACCATTTGATATTTCGTAGAAATCTAGCTTAACCCTATTTCACTGAGCAACCTTGCGATCATTGAAATATTTACACACCTTGATTAATCTATTGGACTAACATCTGTATGCCTATAGGTGTCGACTCATGTCAAGTTTTTCTAAACGCTCTTCCTGGAAATAGTATTTTCAGTTAGAGTAACTTATTCTTATTCAACTATCCTATTTTTCAGTTAAACTATATCGATTAGGTAACTTTTTTTTCGGACATTACGTTGAAGCTATTTAATTACTTTTGGATTATTATGCCACCCTCACACAAATGAGGTAAAATATGACTTTAATAATAAAGGAACTATTTTCAATGAAGATCGCTCAAGGTCACTCAGTGCAATACAGGTTTACTAGTTGACACGTTAATGATATGGAAAAGGCTGTACTAAACTTAACCAATCAGGTATGATGAAGAAGCTTGTCACCTTCAGTTTTTCTACATCATGTAACAAATTTCAAATGTTATTTTTACGTTCACCTTCTTTGTAAATGTCTAAACCTTACGATAGAACTCAACCTTGTAATTTTTATATTGCTCTTGTAGTTTTGTTTTGGCTGAACAGTTCCGAAATGTTAGTGAAAATTGAAAGAGAAGTCAGCTTCGACAGACAGACACATCGAAGGAAAATACGTTAATGATTTGACCTGACCAATCATGATAAGGCTTACGTTAGCCTACATTACTCTTTGATCTCATTTTGACATTGATTGATAGCTAGCTTTCAGCCAAGGTAAAAGCTATGTGAGAAAAGTTGAAAGCAGAACATTGTGTAGTTACTGAACTGTAAAGCACACTATTGAATAGTAAAGTTTGAGTCAACCAAAAAGGACTGCTTTACTGAGTTCCATTTTACAGCGAGTGTTGGATTTAAGCTGCTATCCCCGGCGACACTTATTCAACAAAATAGATGACGAAAAGCATACCGTGCAGTCCCGTGCAGCATGAAATTTTTGCGGAAGTTTTATTCTGAGGATTGGCGATTTTATGTGTTTTTACGGAAACAATTTTTTGCGGTTCGAGATGACTGAAATTTCTGTTAGGAACTAATTTTTGCGATTTCCTGTTCAAGCAAGCAGAACATTTACAAGGAAGGAAACTTAATATTTTCAACTTTAATTACTTGTTGAGTTACGGTACGCCTTTACTTAGAGACATTCCAATGAATTCTATTAAATCCAACACCAAAATCAAACAGAGCCTACCCTTGTCCTCTGCCACGCTCAAGAAAAAATGTATTACTATCAGTGACAAAAATACCGTTGTTTTCTATTAAAAATCAATGTTAAACCATGGTTCAATATCGTCCCAGTAACGCAAGGTTACCTCAAAAGGCCGACTTCTTTATTTGACTGAATGGAGTCGAGTTTTGTGGAGTATTGTTATGCGAGAGTTTTTTTTTCTGCAGGAACTTACTTTTGCGGATCGAGGGCAATCCGCAAAAATTTCATGCTCACGGTAATCTTACATGTGAACTGTATGTGGGTAGCGTAGATCCAGAGCCCGGGGGGTACTCGATATATCCTTGGGTGGAGAGGTGCGGCCCGGCCCCTCATACCCTGACCCTGTTTAAGACAAAAATCGCTGATTTTCCTACCCTGTTTAAGACATTTAACCCGAAACTATACCCTGTGTAAGACAATAATAAATATCGAAACTCTTTCTTATTTAATCCATTGGCAATCACAAAACTATTTACAGCTTGATCAACAGAGTCACGAGGAGCTCTTTACGCTAAGTACGTAGTATATATTAAGCGGCACTGAACGCCTTTTTTACGGTCTAGTAAAGGGCTATCATAACACTAGTAAAATAGCAAAAGCTTACACAAGTTACTCTTAAAATAATTATCCAATTAATAAAATCGATACCCTGATTAAGACAAAAAATGATAAAATCAATACCCTGTTTAAAACAAAAATCCAGAAAAACATACCCTGGCTGGCCGCACGTCCCCATTAAGCCCTTATAAGGGAGTACCCCCTCCCCCCGGGATCCAGAGGTCCGTTCTTTAAATATCATGAGTGAGTTAACTGTACTATGACATTACATGATCAACATAGCAATGCTGCTGACTTTTAATATGGCAATCAGACTTTTTTCTAGTTTGTTCGCTTTTCAGTACAAACTGTCTGCATGTTAACCGAAGGTATTACATGTTTTTACAATCTTTTTCGCGTATTTTTGGATAGTGACCGAAAGCGTTTGAATGAAGTGCCTCATGTTGTGAGATCGGAGATGAATAGGTTATAATTGGTGAGTTTCATTAGGCTATCTTTTATTTACATACGAGGTTCACTGGATTAACAATACAATAATACTTTATTTACTCATTATTTTTTACAAGGGTTTTTTTAATTTTTTTTTGTAAGGTATCCAGTTGTTACATATGGTTTTTTTAAACAACAAAAACAACTTTATTCATTTTAAATTTTTACAATTCCAATACTTGTACATAACTTGAGTTGTCGCACTATAGCAATGGTTGGAGAGTCAGGGGAGGGGTCAGTTCCCTTCTCGAAATGGCAGACTACACTATATAAGGTCTATAACTAGAGGTTACAGATTGTAATGATAATGCTGCGAGCAGATGCTGGGCAGTAAAACATAACGGAAACAGTAAATGTACATACAGATTTTGATAATTTCATACTGATTTATTTATTGGGTCAATTACCATACCATCATTTTCGAATTATATACCATTATAAGTAGTTCTTTGTGATCCATTGTTCAATCGGCAAACGGGCTGAGCACGTAACAACGCTGAAAAACTCATAAAAGAACATTGGCTTCCCCGTGAAATGTCACTAAATCGTTCGTGACCTTGATGAATGCTTCCAGCAACAAATAAGTTTGAATTTGGCATGATAACACTTACTTAGAAGCGAGCACGTGCTATGGACGGCGAAAGACGCATTCAAAGCCAGGCGCATCTAAGTTATGATGACACCGCTGGACGTACGCTTGCTCAAAATCATCGTGACAAACAAACATCGAGACTGCCGCACAACATAAGGCGCAGGGAACCCAAGGAACCACAGGCAAACCAAAGATTAGTGTGCTACTCGCCTGGGGGCTCGCAGCAAATAGCACTTTGTCGTTATATGTTACAGCGATCATTTCCGGTGTTGTATTTTATTGCCTTCCACTGTCACTTGATTCTTTCATATTGTTTCCTGTGCTTTGTTGGAGCACCGAAGAAGAATCTCAATAAAATTCTCTTAAACGCTCGTCGATATTCTTTGTTGTTAAAGCAGTAGAGAGCTGGGTTGATAGCTGAAGCGGATAGCGCCACTGTTCGTGCCGTGTTATACATGATCCCGTAATTCTTTTCCGGTTGCGTTAACCGAAGGTAGAAAATAAGAAACCATCCTGCAGTAAAAACAACAAGAACCATTACTATAGTGCGAGCAAACCGTCCCTCTGCAGCATTGTTCTCCGTATGAGCTTCTATTTGATCTTCTGCATTAGCTCTGGTGCTGTGGAGTCGCGAGTCTGCCAGAATTTTACGCTGTTTAGAAACTTGATAGTAAATCACTGCGTAGCATACAATCATTTCCACGTAGCAAAGCCCAAACACGGCGTCTGTAAGGTGAGATGTTATTTCCTTGTCGATGATGAGCCTTATAGCAGAATACACACAGGCCAAGCCCCACACAATAGCTAGAACGATTTTCTTTCCCATTGTCATGGTATTCTTGTAGTTACATTTAGTGCCAACGAACAAGCATCGATCAATTGCGATTAATGCCAAGGTCAGCAACGAGACCGTGCACCCAAAGTTGCCGACTAAACGGAAGGCAAAATCAACTGCAGGAAGACATTCGGAGCTTATACGGCCGATTATCAGGACAACAAGGAGAGGTTGATCTACAAGAGCAACGGTTAGATCTGCTGCGGCGAGACTTGATATGAAGTAATGGAAGCTTGAGGACATGCCTTGAGTTGTGAACACTGCTATACACACCAGAAGATTACCAAGAATTCCGAGAAGGCTGGTGCTTATATTGATTCCAACAAGAATCCATGCCACGTCTCTATAGTCTGATAAAGAATATTGAGGACAGTTTAACAACGACGAATTATCCATGATTATCACGCTGGTCAACTTCGCTAACTTCTGGTCGGAATCCGGCTTCCGCGGGGCTTCCTTAAATTTGTCAATAGTTCCCAGTACTTTCCTTTCACGAACTCGCGAAAGGGGCTGAAAACAAAACTGAGCTATGTCTGCGCTTGCACGTGCTAAAACCGAAAGCTCGGGCGAAAGCTGTAACAAAAAATACACCTTATTCCAAAATGGCGGTTAATTTATTATTCTTTTATATGCATGTTAATTAGCCCTCATGGCCTCATTTTCGCTTAAAAATTCCTTTGTATTTTGCACATGCTGACGAGGCCATGAGGGCTAATTAAAATGCATATAAAAGAATAATAAATTGGCCGCCATTTTGGAATAAGGTGTATAAAGTTGTTGCAAGGATTCCATACTTTCTGCGGACTCAATTCTGGAAAAGCCGACACGCCAGCCTCTGAACCTTGAAATTTAAGACGTGAAATTTACAAGATGATAATAACAAATGACGAAAGTAAAGCACCGCGTGGGTTAAGAATATCATTGCTACCGACCAGCAGAGTTGGCTTTCAACTTAGAAAACTATAAGAGGTAGACCCGGGCAGACCCCAAAATTTCAAAAGAAGAAAGGTTGAATTGATTGTAGCAGGTGCAGACAGTAATCATAAGCTTCCCACCCGCGGGGTTGGTGTTCGAGTGTGTCACTTGCTTTTTTCGTATTTTTACTTACAATTTACTGACACACCGATCGGCAAAAATGCTGATCCACCTCTCCATACGCATGCCGTGGGAGGACGTCCGTGCTGTCCCCAGCCAACAGCTACCACATGTGTCGTGTGGAGCTCGCGCTTAAAGCGATGAGTTATATAGCCCACATATATCCCACATATCATTCATTCATTCATTCATTCATTCACTCTTTGATTGATTGATTCATTTATTCAAATTCACTTCAATATTCTATTCTCTCATTTAAACTACTGATTAATGAGCATTTTGTTTTTCTGAGAAGTCGTAAATTCTGATTTCAGAGATGCATTTTTCAGGCTTTTTCTTTTCTCAAGCTGCTGTGATTCTGCTGTCAAATGTGTAACTGCCCTGACACCTGGCAATTTTTTGCAATTGGGTGAAGAAAATGGTTTGCAATTTTTGCCAATAAAAACGAAAGGCTGTGAATTTCCAGTTCGTGTTTTTTGGCGGGCATAATTAAACCTTTAAACTTTCATGAGTGGTATGACAACTTGTGCCGGAAAAATTAAAAAGAAAAGAAAGACTGAAATCATTGACTTGTAAGTTTGTTTGGATAATATTGTATCTGGAAACAGATATTCGTTTAGAGATCTTTAGGTTAGAGAATGAAATATATTTTAGTATATCATAGAGCAAGCTGTGTTGGAAATGTTGCATTTGGTGTAAACATCTTAATAGCTTGTCCAAGCTGTTTTTAGAGATCTTTCAACTGGTGTAAATATCTTAAAGTATTATTTTAGTCCAAGCTGTTTTTCATAATCTTTTAGTTGGCGTAGAAACCCTTCATTTGGCTTTACACATGGTCTGGCTTCTTTCAGAATGTTCATGGACTCCTCCAACGATAATCTGTTTGTAAACATCAGAAAACCAAGCACCACTGTTGCAGAACGCGAAACACCAGCATTACTACAAAGAGATGAATTAAAAGCAATCACAATTCACATAACACTTTTGATCAGCTGGTACCTGACTTTTCTAAGCATTGCATATATGCATTTTAAATATTATGTTGCTCACTATTTAGAGCGTTCTTCTCGCAGTAGTCAGCAACATGGTGTTCATAATGAGGACTCTGGGTACACGACTAGTCTGAAGTCATTCTTATACACTCATACACCAATCTTAATACTCCAACCACTTATTCTTAAAACTAATGGCCCAGACCTACTGCACTACATACTACAAGCTGTGTGGAGTGCAAAAAAAAAATCAAAATAGTATTCAATATAATCAATCATGACATTTGTGTTAAGGGGGTGGCAAATGACATTTAAAAAAAGGTTCTTTTTTAAAAAATATAAGCTTAGGTCTCATAACATTTGTGTTGATTTTTGTTTTTGTTCACAATGTCTCAGAGTTTCGATTTTCTAATAAATCCATTTCATCAGAGTCCCATCTTTTCAAAGTGAAGTCTCAAGCCAAAATCTTAAGCTTTCAGAGAAAAATGACATTCTTTCAAAAGTCTCAAATTTACTCACGTGACCAGCGGCCATATTGGAGTGCTAAAAGAAAGGGAAATGTTTGAATAAGAAAAGAGGTTAAGTCCCATAGGATTCTTTTAGGACACCAATATGGCCACCATTATTATTGTTTTTGGACACCAATATGGCCACCATTATTATTGTTTTTGGACACCAATATGGCCGCTGTGACATGCAAAAAGATGCTAAAATGTTTGCTGAAAAGCACCATACCAGTGAATTAGAACAGCACCATTTTTAAATCCAAGTTTTATAAAATCAAACATCTTTGGAAAGTGACTGCAGATTTCTGATTCTGGCAAATCCAACAGTTCAACATTCTTGTAATTAAACTCCTGCCAAAAGTAATCACAAAATTAAAAATGGGATTAAAGGGCTTTACAAGGGAAAAAACATCCTGAATATCTTTTCTGGTTAGAGTAAAAGATTATATACTTTGTGACACAAAATTGAAATGGGCACTGGTAAACAGCTGAGAAACATAACACAATGTTGGATCATGTAAGTCTATATCATGGACACATGGAAACAGGGGGAGGGAGGGGGTGGGTTAGTAGCTAAGAAGGGTGGGGCACTGAATTAATTTCATTTACCCTAACACAACATGTACAAGGAATATTCAGAGGCAACTTATCCAAACATATTCCTGTACTGCAAGCTACCAACTTAAGGTTAATTTAATACTGTTGTAATGAAGCTGTTTTTTTGTTGTTGTTATTCTGAAAGTAATAAACTTACATGTACCTACCTGGGGAAAAGGATTCTCTATTCCTGTTCCTACATTCAATATATAAGTTATGTTATGACTTCTAAGTTCTTCCAGGTTTTGAGCCCCATCTTGTGAGCTGATAAATAACTTTTCTTGAACTTCATAAACCTTGTCATCTGGCTTAAAATCTTTGCAAAATCCCATGCACCATTCTCCTGTGTCTACAGCTATGACACTTCCATCATCACACTTGTGTTCTAAAAACTGAACAAACAAAAGGTTTCAAATTTCTTTATCTTTAATCTTAAACCTCCAAATTGACCTTAATTTTACTATAAATATTAATAATGACCTAACAATAAGATATGAGAAGACAGTTTTATTGAATTTCCTTACTTATCTGCCAATCAATTTGAAACTTCAACACCCCCCCCCCCCCCTCCAGTATTGTTTTCATGCCTGATTGAATGCATGTTGTTGTTGTGGAGGGGTTTAAAGGTTTGTTGAAGAGTAAATCCACAATCATTATCCACAAAAATGTTTGTTTTCAAACATGATTCACCTCAAGACAATGCAACATTATTTTCAGCAAAAGTTTAATACATTGTCAAATAAAAGGGACGATATGAAGCCATACACCAGAATAAATGCAAAATGTTTTTTTTCCCCACTATTTTTAAATCAAAAGCATCAAAATTTGGCACTAGGGTGGGGCATTTGAATGCAATTTTGGCGGGGGGGGGGGGGGGGGGGGGGGGGAATTTGAACAAGCCAATCTTTAAAAGTTCAAATGCCCAGGAGGTTGCCTCAAGGGGGGGGTGGGGATGTTGAAGTTTCTGATTGGTGCATTACAGTAATACCAATATTGATTAGCTATAGAGGGTAGTACCAAGCTCTCTTGGTTTAATTGCAGAACAAACCAGAGGATGCTGCTGATGGTGAGTATGATGTTGACAAAGATGACAGTGATGATTCCATGAGCAAGAAATGTATTAGAACATCAAAGTTCACATTTAAATAAAGTTTTTGTGTTTTGATTACAGCTTGGAAATTTGCTAGCTATAACTAATTTTATAAGAAAAAGAACAAAAATTTCAGTGTAAACATATTTCAAAAGGAAAACAATTCTTTGTTCCCCCCTCCCCTCCCCCTTTTTCAAGAGCCACTTGCGTGGGCCCCCCTCAACATCTTCACCCCAACCCACACACACCCTTTCACGAACTATAAACATAGGCACGCATTGCATGCATGAGCTATTTTGAAAATTACCTAAATGATATGAAATGGTGAAAGTAACAAAACAGCGGAAGTTAACTCGCACAAATAACCGCTTGCAGATACACGTTTTTCAAATCCTCCGGCCCGCCCACTACCAAAAAAAATACCGAGATAACCAACTGGGTCCCGTTTCTCGTTTCTCGGCTAGCTTTTTTTCACGGGATTTCCGGAGTTATTTTTTGACGAAACTACGGCCCCAGTGAAATGAGCAACTTGTTTCAGTAATGAGTGTATTAAATTAAATGTCAACCAGAAAAGTCCTGCACATAAATTTGATGCATCCAAATTGAAGGCTTATTATTTCCTGGAAATTTGTATCTAGTCTTTTTTTAAAGGTTTCTTTTATTATTCACAAAAGACACGTGGAAAAGGTTCCTTTGGCCTGGAAGACGCAAACTAATTAAATTAAATTGTTTTCAACTCCAAACCACAAGCTAATTAAATTAGTGACACGAAAATTCTTTGAACCACCTGTTTCTGTAATGTCAACCAGAAAAGTCTTTCACAGAAACTAAACGCATGAAAAATGAATATAAGTAGTCTCCTAGTAAATTGGAACTAATATTATTTAAACAACTGTTTTTATTCTCCACAAAAAAGTCGTGCAAATAGAAACAGAACTAATTAGATTAAATTGTTTTCGACTCAAAACCACAAGCTAATTGAATTACTTACACGAACATTGTTGAGGTTAACACTTGGAACCAAACACCTTTTCCTGTAATGTCGACCAGCAGAAACTTAGCGCATCCAAAATGAATTTTGCTTGTTTCCTAGTAAATTGCAACTAATATTTTTTAAACAGGCGTTTTTTAACGCACCATATAAATTAATTACATTACGTTTTCTCGAAAACATGTTGAATTTCATCACGTACCAGGACAAAGTTCAATATTTGCACGTGCACACAACGTGACTGCTCATACAAAATACAGTCGCTTCTCGCTTATAGTAATCGCTTGAGGCATACAATTAATAACCTACACATCAGCTCACATTAATTCAAAGAAAGATAAACGTTTTACATACTGTAAATTGTAGATTAATTGCATTACATTTTCTCTGTTGAACTCCATGCATCACGGACAAGTTTCTATAAGGACAAAGTTCAACATTTTCACGTGCAGACAGCGTGTCTGACAAAAAAAATCCAATTTTAAATAGTAATCTCTTGAAACCCAGGCTTGAAACATACAATTCATGTTCCGCATCATATTATTTGAAATCGGCTTGCCGTTTTTGCAATAAAACTATACTCATACTTCAGTATAAGCTCACCTATGAACGTAACCGTAGTCCACATTTTTTGGACGTCTCATCCCCCGCAGACCATTCTACCATTCATGCATAGGGCACATTATAGGCGGTATTTCCGAATAAATGTCCTTGATATTGCCAGGTTAGCAAGCCAGTCGGGATTAGAGAACAGTTCCCAAGCAACAAATTTTCAAAACTTTACACTTTTAGTGTTTGCGGCAACAATCGCGGAGATTCAAGATGGCTGATTTTCAATTCATGTCAAGTGCCCTTCTTTGACCTTCAGTAATACCATTTTAGAAGCGAAAATTTGATTGGCTGACATAGTACACGGTGTACATACTAGAGGCAATCTGATTGGTGTGACATAACCCAAGACATACATACAAACAAACAAACAAGCTAACAAACATACTAACATCACAAACCAACCTTTGCGCCTGCTAATGAGCTATTTTTTTCAAAATAGCTCAAACAAAAGGGTTTACTGTTACCCCACCCCCAACAAAAAAAAATCCATACCAAAATACCTCTTTACCTTCTTCCCTTCCGCTGTCGTCACTCTGGTTTGTACAGATCTTAGTTTCTCCAGAGAAAATCTTTGTATGTCGCGAAGAAAACTCATTCCGTTTTTGATACTTCGCCTCGCTTTCATGCGCAGAAGCATGCTGATTTAGCAAGGCATGCTGGGAGCTACAATTAACGCCTGGTAGTTTTGTTCTAGTAGCAGCCACTTGCAGCCACAATATTCGTCATTAAACTTATATTTTCCACAAAAGGATGGCCAGCTCATCTTTCCGACTTACCATGTTAAACTTTGGCTGCATTGCAAGACAGACAAGGTCCTTTGCTACGCCGTTTAGGAATTATTTAACTTCACGTGTTGCTAAAACCGAACTGCAGACACTACAGACTCCTGGAAAAAGTGGATTTATGTTACATAATGTAAAAACACTGCATACTTCAGTCGTAACAAACACCGAAAAATCACGCAAAGAAAATGCAGCTCAGGAGGGAAGTGAAAATAAATTGACACTGAAGGAAAGATTGAAGTCTGTGGTTCAAGAGT
Source organism: Dendrophyllia cribrosa (assembly GCA_024195265.1). NCBI lineage: Eukaryota > Metazoa > Cnidaria > Anthozoa > Scleractinia > Dendrophylliidae > Dendrophyllia > Dendrophyllia cribrosa. Next base: position 59,728,059 of record JAJLRJ010000002.1, read on the forward strand.
ATGGAACAACAGCAATCGTGTTTCATGTTTCTATTTCTCTCACGTCACTCGGGTTATGTTATGCTGCCGTGAAAAGGTTAGTTTTCCTTCTGGATATCAAATAGTCAATGTTTGAATAATATTTGAGCTAAATGGGTAAGTGGATAAAAATAAACCTCTCTAATAAAACTTTTCATGCATGCACTTGCTGGATCTGGATACATAGTAAGTTATCTACCAGACAAATCCTCTTTTTGAACAAATGGGGTCTTTTAGGTTTACATGCCACCAATTTTTTTTGCCATGACATAACAAAGAAATTGGTGGTTTGCACAGTGGCCATGTTGGGGGTCAAAACAATAGAAATCATTTGCATAAAAATAAAGTTTTATTCCCAAAGGATAAAAAGTTCATTGTTATGACCCGCAACATGGCCGATGTGCAAACCATCAAGTGCCCAATGATGACAGACGTCTCCCATTTCCTTTTGTATTTGGAAAACATACATCTAAGCTGTGTCATGGCTGATCGTATGGCTTGAGACATAGCAGGAGATTGTCAATGACCTTTGGTGATTGGCAATTCTCTGCCATTTCTATAATTATTAATCAGTTATACAAAATTTTAGCATGAAATGTTGCTGCTGTTGTTTATGCATTGATAAACACTTTTTATGGGGTAGTTGTGGTCCAGCTGTGGTAATTTTTTGTCTGTTTCTTGGGCTGCAGTTTTATACATGTTATTTATTACTGTTTACTGGTCAGGTGTTAAGGATATTCGCACGGAAATCTTCTAACATTGATTTTTTTATCAAACTTTTGCCAGGGGTGTCATTAAGGGCCATCACCCGTAGCATCTGTTACGGGTGAGTACACTTGATGGGACCTTGATGTTACGGGTGATCTTGCCTGTTATATGTTAAATTTACAGACAAAGCAACAAGCTTGTTACGGGTGTTAAGATCAGAGCAACGCCTGTCTCAAATCTTAATGACAGCCCTGTTTGCTACAGCTAGGTAACAAGTTACTCGTGTCAGAAATGCAAAAAAAAAAATGAGGGGTCACAAACATATCTGAAAGGACAACCTACTTTTAAAAAATTGGTCTTCCTTACTCGATAATTATGGCACCAATGTCTGTTAGTCTAAAAATTATATGAGTGGGTCTATTAAACAAGATGACTTTAAACATCTGTCAAGAAATAGAAAATAATAATAAAAATTAACTAGCCAAAAAATAGTAGGGGACGCCGACCATCCAAGAGTTAAATCTAAGCAACGTTACACAATGGCTACCAGCCCTTTATCTGTTTAGATTTTTTCCTTTGCACTCACGCTCCTGCTGGACATAGCATGGCATTGAGACATGAAGTGTATGCGCAGTAATGATGCACATAAAGAATTAGTGCAAACATCCTTAAATAATGAATATACTACACGACCAGTTAAATACATAGATTATATGAGCTGGGCTGGCCCAGTTAGCCGAGCTGGCAAGGTTTGCCAAGATCTTGACACGCCTGTTAAATGCAGCAAAAATCAATTTTGCGATATGTGACAACTGGGCCATCCTGGTTAGCCTGGATCCCAGCTAACCAGGCTGAACAATTTCCATGTTATAGCATTTTAATCGCCTCAGAGCAAACCTGCTCACCTGTAAATTGTCCTTTTTCTCTTTAAATAATAAAGAGGTACACAAGCACGAAGCTAATGCTGAAAAATTAATAAATTAAACCATTCTATGCTTTGCACCATTTTCAAAACAACTTTTAGCCAAAACTGTTGATGCTAAATTTAGTTGTTGCCTGGGCTGGCTCACCTCATGTGATACCAGGCTAAAAGTCATCTCGGCAAACTGGGCCAGCTCGGCTAACTGGACCATCCCAGCTCATATAATTGGGCCCTAAAAGTAATGTTATAATGCTTTTCTTCCTGTTCTAGTGGCATAGATGTCCAAGCCATTCTCAAGAATATTGGTGTAAGCCCCAAAGTCAGTGATTCGTCTGTAGCAACAGGAGCGAGTACATTTGTGGTGGCATATGCTTGTCATAAAGTGTTTGCTCCATTGAGAATGTTAATGACAATTACCTGCACTCCATTGATTGTTATTAAGCTGCGCAGAATGGGATTTATGAAAGAACCAGTTAAGCAGTAGACTTTATATAACTTTGTTAAAAAAAGCAGTAGTGATCGACTTTTGTCTTATGTAAAATAGGAATTTTGTTGCCTCCTACCTTTGCGAGTGCCCTTCAGGAATAATTTTTAAGCACATCCTTTTCAAGGAAACTGGCAAACTATTTGTAGAATTTGACAGAAACTTACAATTAGTGATAATTTTTAGGAAGTCCTCCTGGCACTTTCTAAAAAGAAAAGAGCAAGCGTTATTTGAATGATCAGGTATCAAAAGCAGCCTTGATAGGAATGAAGATAGGATTTATGTTGCCTACCTTCATATTATTATAGGCACTTTTTTATGGCCCAAAAACAGTAATTCAGTCATGTAAATGTACTAAAGACAAACCACCCATTAATGCAACCAGACCATGGGACTCCTGTGCTCACATAACAGTGTTAAATGTATTAAAAGACGTCAAGGTCCAATACAGTATAACCCGCATAAAAGAACCCGTGATTTTCTGAAATGGTTTTTATATATTGGATGTGTAGTGAGCATCAGGCTTCATAGGTTCTTACTGATAGAACAAAAACAATATAACATAATTTATTTCTGATATTGTGTATCTACTTAAAATTTGTTTTAATTAGTGAATTGTCTAACAATCACTAAAATTAATAACCCAACTTTATAATAATTTTATTTACTCTGTGTTTCCAATGGCCCTTACTGCGCCTTTCAATAACATGTGGAATCTCAAAATTCAAATCTCCACCAACAGTTGCGTTATTCCCTGCCATCAATCATAATTAATACGAAATCCAACAGACCATGTAAAAAAGAGACAAACAAAATGGATCGAAATCTACCAATCATAATGCACGGACATGACCTTTTGAACTCGTTGAAAGGGAGGATATGTTTCCTGAGAGGTAAGCTAAGATGATTGACAGCAGCGTAAAACGCAAATGTTGAGTTGGGTTTTGAATTTCAGAGTCCGCATGTTATCGAAAGGCGCAGTAAAGCACACTAGTCTCGTCACTCCACAAGTGTTTTCTGACCTTTAGTTATTTTTTAAATAACAATTGGTTCATGCTTTAGCGTGCACCATCGAGTTATGGAGCACGTGGGAAGTTTGGAGAGCACGAAAGAAGCGTAAGAGTTGTCAAGACACAGGAGACGCGCAAGGGGTACAGATGTGGAACGAGAGAAGCACAACTGAAAAACCCCTCTTTCTTCCTTCCCATCACCCCATGATCATGCTTCTCTCGTTAATATTAGAGCAGTTTTCATTTGAGTGTCGTAACACCAAAACCAAAGTAATTACTCTGACCAATCACAGCAGTCGTAAACAATCCAATGAACCAATCAGAGCTCGAAGCAATTACATGTCGCTGGCGCCGGAAAAATGCGTGCGAGCAAGTCACGATTGGTTTTACTTCTGATTGGTCAAGAAAGTGGTGCGAGATTTTTTAGCCAATCACAAAGCATAGCAATGCAAAACCAAAGCAATTGTGTAATTACTTTCGACACTCAATTGAAAACTTCTCTAATAGGAGAAATAGAAACAACTGGGGACAAGTCAGGCAATAAATCATTACATTGAACTGATAAACACTCAACCTGGATCCCCTGTTAGATGTCAAGAACAAGCCCTCCAACAAAGTAAATGAGACAAGGCTGAAAAGAGGGAGTGGTGGCCAGCAACCTCAGATGGTCTAAAAATCAGGCTAAGGGAACTCTTGTGTGATAAGCACAAGCATGAGAAACATGAAAATAAGAACAAGAACACAACAGTTCTGTGCATGAAACTGTTTATGCTTATTGGTTAAGACTGCATTTAGCACTTGATAAACTATTACATTAAAGAAAGAAAAGACTTAAATCTTCTTTTGCAGACTAATCTTTTATTATAATACAAAATATTAGTGGTGGTAATGAATTAAAAGCAGTTGCCATGAACATTCCAGAATGTCAAACTTGAGTTTGATGGATGTCAATCAAAGAAAAGCTGTTATTGTTTTTTTAAATAATATGGTTTCTGCAAATGGCAGCTTTTCTTTTTGTGTAAATTGGCTTGAAAATCAATTTTGATAAAAATTTACCTTCTCTTAGCGGGTAAAATTTTGTATCCTTTAGCTCTGTTTACTCAAAAACCTGTCAGAATCCAAAATAATTTCAACAGCTTTTCTTTGATTGATGTCCACTAAAACTCGTCTTTATCCGCCTCTTGTGAAGGCGGTGGGTCACATGTTATTGGTAACCACTGTAAACAAGAATAAAGAAAACCAGAAACATTGCTATTGCCTCTTGTACTATCACCTTTCCAAGTCTACTGACAGGAAAGGATATTCAAAGTGTATTGCTAAAAAGCCAATTTGGTCAGATATTGCATCATTTTCTGAGTCAACTAAAGACTGAAAGCTGTTCCTTAAAACAAACAAAACAGATTCTCTCAAATAAAAACTCCTTGAGGAGTTAAAGTCAGGTACACATATTTATTTTATTTATAAAAAAGTGGTTAGCCTGTGACATTTGGCACAAAGGAGGTCAGGGTAAGAAGCTTTAACTAAACCACATTCATAGAGTCTGTTTTGAATTCCAAGGGGTGTTTATTTAAGAAAGCAACATATGAAGAAACAAAATATATTTACATTCAGCAACATCACATGGCATTAAAGAAATTTCTGAAAATCTTAATAGTCCTTATATGCATGTTTATGTCAGATAACCTATATGTAATATCACCCCAAGCCTCGCTTTCAAAGGATAAACCTGTGACAATTTTATCAATGTATTCTCAAAGGTGGAAAAAAATACACACTCAAACACAATGTGAACTCTTCAAAGGTTTGCAAGGAATGTCGTACAAACGATGCATGGTGATGAATTGTGAGCTGGTGATGTCATCATGCATAAGGACTATTAAATGAAACTCTCTAGATATAACTGCTGCAATAAAGGGATTCCCCAACCAATGGACTTCTGGTTTTGCCACTGGAGACTGAACCCAACTCTTTCACTTCACCAAAAGACTGACTGAGGTACAATATTATTTTTAATTTTGTTGTCTTCTAACACTAAACAGAACGAGTTACTTCTCAACTGATTCAGTGGCGATGAAAAGTCATTATTTTGCCAGACACTTCTATTTACATGGTGAGAGTTATTACAATTCTGCATCTATCTAGATGCAAAAATTTCAATGTACAATAATCTAAAGAACCAGTACTTGGTCACTATACAAAACTATATTGCTGGCGGCAGTGGCATTGTCGGTGCTTGTGCATTGTTTCTGATCCAAGGATGTGCTAGAACTCCACTGAGAGGAAGCCGTTTTTTGGGATCATGAACTAGAAGCTGAAAAGAAAAACAAGGACAACAACCAATACATTAAGTCAGTTAAGTTATCGCCATTTAGGGTTCATGACATGTTCTGTCTACAGTCGAAACATCTAACCACTAACAATAAACAAAAGAAAGAAAGTTACCCTGACAAGTGCAAGTCAAGAACAGCTTGTCCAAAGAGCAAGATGGTCCAAGTAAAAGCAGGATAAGTATCAAATTTAACTGGGACTTTTCAACCTCTGGTTTTCCCCTCCCTTATTTAAACCTATCTTCCTTTCAGGGACAAAGCTCCCTCCCTTACAAAGTTTTTATTGCGAACTTAAGGGGGGGGGGGGGTACTAAAATCACCATGTGATTCAAAGTTTGAACCCCCTCGAGGACCTGGTTTATTTTGGGGTGATTCAACTGTATAGCCTCGTGGCTGGTTCTAATAAGGAGGTGTGTTTACAGTCAAAATACTTAGCGCGTTCCGCTTATTATTTGGGAATGACTTTCATTAATCGGGAACAGATTGCATAAATTATTAAAATAAAGATACATATAAAATTCAGGTTTTAAATTGATTATTGGACTCTTCTGACGAAATAACGAATGCTGATTGGTTTGTTATTAATTGACATAACAGGCGAATGTTCACGCGCAAAGCAGGCAACAGTTAGCGGCTTCACATCTGACCTATTTCTGTTTGCTCAACGTTAAGAAGCTCTGCATTTACAAAACTCCGAAGAAGAATTGTTAAAAAGCTGGTGTGCTGGTACTGAAAGAGAAGTTTTCACCGAAAGTGAAGAAAATTTCTTATGAAGTCCAAGCGACTGAATTCTTTGAAACCAACAGCGGCCAACGGGTTGCGTATTTCGCCTGTGAACTTTTGACCCATGTCAGAAAATAAACCAATCAACATGCTTTACTTCGAATGAGGCTACCGTTGGAAGATTCCAATTAATCAATGAAATATTTAAAACCTGAATTTTATATGTATTTTGATTTCAATAATGCAATCCGTTCCCCATTGATGAAAGGCATTCCCAGTAGTAGGGTACAAATTTTTAAAAAAGGTGGATCGACATATTGTTAGATACGCGTACGGTTAAGGATGTAAAAAAATGCTTAGGCTTTTCTCGTAGTGGCATTAAGCTTGTGGAGTAATAAAAAAAAAAAAAAAAAAAGAGTGAGGTAATCATAGGTAATCATACGGTTTCGAGTTCAATTTGGGATTAATTTGCACGAGTGAGTTTTTCAAAAAGCTCAATATTGCACGAGCCGCTTCGACGAGTGCAATTTGAGCTTTTTGAAAAACTCACAAGTGCAAATTAATCCCAAATTGAACGAGAAAACCGTATGATTACTTATTAATAATTATACATGAAAAAATTTGCATCCATTTTTGTTTGGAAATTTTTTTTTTTTTTGCAAAAATTTTTTTTTTTCGATTTATAATTTGCACTGGTGTTACACTTTTTGCACTGGTGTTACACTTGAACTGCACTGCTCTTAGCCAATCAGAATCAAGTAATTTTTTCATGTATATTATTAGTTATGTTACTGTTGAATAAATGACACAAATAAATCTCTTTGTGACTTCTTATTGCCTAGTAGTTGATAATAAGCTGCATAAACATTGACTCACAACTTCTTAAACAAAAAAAATAAGCATGTACGAATCTGCGTTGCTATGACACGCAAAGCATAAAATATTGAAGTTACGGATCCAAGGTACTATGCCAACTACAACTACTACGTTTAACTCATGGTAGATGGATGGTATCCATCCATCTACATCATCAACTAACAGTAGCCTCATGGCTGGTCTTTATAAAGTGGCTATGAAGTAAAAAAATATTGATACTCATTTGAAAGGCTTTTCAAAGTAATGAAGAATGGCGTTTTCCGATTTGAAATTTCCTTTTTCTTTTCAGAGATATTTGAGTTTTTGTGTTATGCAAATAGATGACGTCATGAATCTTTCCATTGAGAAGATAGATCACAAAATCAAGAATATCTCTGAAAATATAAGAGTGATATTATTCAAACTAAATTGGCACCAGTAATGACCTTCAAGAAAGGTACATGCGCAGAGCATGTTGTAACCATGGCAACACACTTGGCTCCAGTCCCTTTCTGTTGTAAACCATATATATCTCAATTTTCTATCAAATCAGGCGGACAGACAGTCCTGCTCGAAACACACATAGAGTCCATGTTGCTGTAGGTCTCCTAATAAACTCATTTAGAGTGAATGATGTTTGGTTAAGACAAAAAATGGGAAGGTCAGTTCTGCAAAAACTTGATCTGGAAGCAAAACTGTTGCCATGGCAACAGCACAATGGGTGTCATTTTATGCCTTGTCTGATGTACATTACTGGTGCCAAGTGTGAAGAGCACCGCTCTAATAGTTCTAAAGATATTCTATATTTTGTAAATTTGTCTTCCTTTAGAAGCATTTTATGACGTCATCACTTTTTACACAAAAACTTGAATATCTCCAGAATGAGAGGCAACATTTCAAAACAGAAAGCACTTGTCTATTCTTCTTGTCTTCAAAAGGTCTTTCAAATAAGCTTCAGTTATTTTTTACTCCATAGGCAATTTAATAAGGTGTGTTCAACTGTAGCCTCATGGCTGATCCTAATAAGGAGATGTGTTCAACTGTAGCCTCATGGCTGAACCTAATAAGGAGGTGTGTTTAACAGTAGCCTCATGGCTAGTCCTTATAAGGAGATGTGTTCAACAGTAGCCTCATGGCTGGTCCTAATAAGGAGGTGTGTTCAACTGTGGCCTCATGGCTGATCCTAATAAGGAGGTGTGTTCAACAGTAGCCTCATGGCTGGTCCTAATAAGGAGGTGTGTTCAACTGTGGCCTCATGGCTGATCCTAATAAGGAGGTGTGTTCAATAGTAGCCTCATGGCTGGTCCTAATAAGGAGGTGTGTTCAACAGTAACCTTCATGGCTGATCCTAATAAGGAGGTGTGTTTAACAGTAGCCTCATGGCTGATCCTAATAAAGAGGTGTGTTCAACAGTAGCCTCATGGCTGGTCCTAATAAAGGGGATATGTTCTTACCCTGGAAACAAGATCTCGAGCCCCTTCAGACACATGATCAGGAAACTTGAGATCAACCTGAAGGAGAAGACATTTTATGGTCAGTTGTTTAGTGTGATGTCAGTCATTTCACTGCCTTGTCATTTGTCACTGCATCCTAAGAAGAGTAAACAGTGTCTTTGGTCATGCCTGGCAAAATGTTGTTTGCAGTGGACTGATTCAGCCAGCTAGTGTAGGTGTCCATGCCTCCAACAACTTCCTGATAACTTACATTCAAATGAGTATCTTTCAGACAAAAAATCGTTTTGCTTACCCTTGAAATTCTGCGATAAGTTTCTTGGTGGCCTTCAGCTTCAAAAGGTGGCTTTCCAACTAAAAATTCGTAACATAATACGCCGAGACTCCAAAGGTCAACCTACAACAATATTACCACCATTGTTAAAATATTTGGTTAATAGAGGATTATAGGAAAGCCACAATTTCCATAATAACAACAGAGAAGCTTTATTGACCTTTTCATCATGCTCTTTGCCTTCAATCATCTCTGGAGGAAGGTAGTCCAATGTTCCGCAAAGTGTTGTCCGTCTAAAATTAATTATTCCAAACAACAATAATAATTATTTTAATCAATAAAATTGCCCAATTGATGTTGTAACAGTATATAAGTGAGTGAGTCATTTTACTCATTATTAATGAAATTAGAGTACACTAAATATAAACAAGTTAGGGATCAAAATTTAATACAACATTAATACACCTGTTCACACTCAATGAGCTATTGATTATGTATTCACCAAGAATGAAAACAATACCTTACAAATTATAGCAGTTTTCCTTTTTTTTGTATGCCACTTTTGATATCTCAACTCCTGATACCTTTATTTTCCAACTGGGTACAAGTTATTATGATCCTTTTGTAACAGACTTATTTACCCTGGGGGGGGGGGGGGACTCTGAATTTAAAGTGACAGGGATGATCAAATGGGGGCAAAAATCAAAACCTGAAAATAAACATTGGACCAAAAATTAACCCCAAAAAAATCTCATGCTGAATTTCTGAGCCTTAAAAATTTCCAGAAAGGATTAAATCCTTATGATATAACACAAAAAAAAAACATTTCTTAGAAATTGAATGTTTGTGTTTGTTTATTCATCATACCATCTGAATTTATCTTTTCCTTATCTGGTAGCTATTCTAACAACACTAGAATCACCCATGCCACGAACATTTTCTGTTTCTCATATAATGTCAATTTCGCTTACCTTCCAGCGTTGTAATGGGAGAGCCACATGATGATCCAAAAAGTCGCTGGTGCATTGGGGGAGGAACAAATGTTCCAGTGAACCTCACATTTCAAACCCACAAGTCACAAGCGAAAGAGATCACAAATTCACAATAGCAAAAGGGAATTCCAGTGACAATAATGCCGGGCAATAAACACAATGGATGAGAAATCAATTGAATGAATTGAAGCCTTGTTGAATACACCCGGGGACACTTTGCAGACTATTTTTATGAAACATGCAATGTATAATGCCTTAAATATTCAAACAACCACAAAACAAGTTTGGATGTACTTTATTTGCAGAACTACGTGGCCGGGATACACGGGCACTACCACGAATCTTCAGATTGTTTAAATACCCCAAAAATGCCTACTTAAATCAAGCCACACAAAAAAATACTGTTGCCAACTTTTCCTACCCAAAAAAATTCCGGAATTAAAAATTTCAACCCCCCAAAAAATCCTTTGATCATCCCCATCACTTGAAATCCAGAGTACCCCGCTACCCCCAGGCTTATTCACCTTGATGATGGTGCATGAACTGACCATCCAAAATCTGCAATTTTTAGATCACCCTGCAAATCAAAAATGATCATGAGAATACAAAACTTTCTGTTTCACATTGCCTTTCAGCTGCCCATCATGTGAATGTACACTCTGTCAGTCAATGTACAAATTGCTATTTCCCCTAATCTTCAGATAAATATTATATTTTTTACCTTAAAAATACCACACTATTAATAATATAATCCATTATTACTGGAATGGGCAGGAATACCTAAAAAAAAGAAACTTGATACTAAAATTATTTGACACTCACATTTGAGTCTACATTAATTGTCAACTAGTTCAGAACAAATTTTAGCAGACTCTGTATCCAGCACCTAAATAGATACAGTTTTCACTTTCAGAGTGAAATTTTCACACCTTGGGTTTACAGGCCCAACAAGTGGATGTTATGTCTGGCCTTGAACAAATCCTCTGATGACTTAAACAAAACCTGAAATAATCAGTGAGGTTAGTTGTCAAACCTTGAGTCCAAGAAGCAAGTTTTCTGGTTTAATGTCTCTGTGAATCACTTTCTTTGAATGACAATACTTCAGAGCTTCAGCTAATTGGCGAATATACTGCAAACACAATCAAACACATCATCTTTATTATTTAGATAACATAAATTTCTTAAGATAAAATTATTAGAAATAAGATAAATGTACTGGTAATTTAATACATATATATAAATCTATTTTTCATATAAGATTTATAAAATAATGGCATAACTTTTACTCACATTTGAGGAGGTCTTTTCGTCAAATCTCTCCAACTTGGTCAACTCTTTATACAGTTCACCTTTTGGAGCGTACTCCAAAATCAGATATACTCTGGTTTTATCATAGAAGTAACCAAATAAACGTAGAATGTGGTGATGCCTAAAACGTGAAATTTAAAACATTTCAATAAATACCAAGTGATGACATTATAATATTATGCCAAAGTACCCCAAGTATTTGACTTTTTTGAAAAAGTCAAATGCCCAGAGGGTGGCCTGGGAGACTGACACATTTAATGTAAAGAACAACAATAATGAATTGAATTTTGAGGCCACTAAGGTATGTGGAAGTCCTGCCTGGATGGGTCCTTTGGCCCCATCTCGCCGGTCCTAGACCAGGATATAACAAGGAGGGTTAGGGATGGGGCTAGGACCCCCTTCCAATTAAAAGAATTATCTCCTACAGAAACCAACACAAGTGAAGTACAGTCAAACCTCTGTACAAAGGCAATCCTTGGACAGAATTTTCTGGCCATGTGGAGATGTGATGGGGAGGTTTGTCGTTAGAGGATGTGAGTTAATGAATAAGAAGTCGGGACAAGAAAACATGGCTGTTAGTAGACATCTGACTGCAACTGTCATTGGTAAAGGGAGTGAAACAAGACAGTCAACTGGAGGTCTCATAGCCACATGTACACAGCATGAAGGCTGGCTGACTTACATATGGTAAAAGGTATAAAAGTCATGTATTTACCTGAGATGAGACTGAATTTCAATCTCTCTTCTGAGCTGATGTTCCACATGATTTTTCTCCAGTTGTGATTTAAACAAAACCTGCCAACAATTTAACATATTTAATTTTCAACAAGGTTACCTTGTTACTAACTCATCAAGAGTCAGGGTGGGCATCGGAGATCGGAGAATTCTCCGCCTACTACGCAGAATTCTCCAACTAAATTTCGATGGCAATATGTAGCTATCTTCGCTCTTTCATTACATTCTCCTGTTACTTTACACTATTCTCCCGCTACTATCATTCTTAATGGAAACCCTGAGAGTGTGTTGGTACACATGAATATCATTGGTTTAAATAGTGCAAACTTATTTAACAATAGCCCAGCAAACGGTACAATAAAATGTGTGTTACAATACAAAGTAAATAGTTTAATAAAGGCAATGGTCATTTATGGCTGGTTCCCACTAGTGTCTTAATCGGAATCAGAAGGATCAGAAGGTTTCCACTTCTACTTCCATTGCTTATGATCTAGTGGAAACAAGTAAGCAGATTTTTTTGATTTCCACTAGATCGTAACTTTCTTGCAATTCAGATTCCGCTTCCATCGCTAGTGGGAACCTGAGCCCTTAATTAATTTCTTCAGTGTTATTTGTTTGTCTTACCTTGAGAGCCACGATATATTTGCTCTTCTTTTCCCTTGCAAGATAAACATTTCCAAACTTTCCTAAAAAAATGATATGCTGCATTAGAGGAACCAAATTAACCCAAGCCACCATTTAAAATATTTTGCTTTCAGATCGTGAGCACGTACATAATGTGAGACTAACCTTTTCCAAGAGGTTTCCCAATATCAAAGTCATCCAGTGACCAAGATGCCCTATTGATGAAAATATCTGATCTTAGATTTTGTAAACACTGCGTGTTAATTCAATAACACAACTTAAAACTGTTGATAACGAAACAATCAACGTACTTAGCACTTTTCGATTTTCCTCCCTCTTTTCGCTCATTTTCCTTATTCTCGTCTCCTGTATGTGAAGAAGCGGCGGCCGGGTGATCTGTTCGTTGAGCCTGCATGCAATTTTGTTTCAGCATACTAGAGCTGCATTGTTCTTGTTTTTCAGTTGGTTTCTGGCCCGTTTCTTTTTTGTAACTCAACTGAGCTCCGGAAACAGGTTTCTGAAAGCCGTTGAACAAAGTAGCATTCTGTCCTTTTTGATGATTGGCCTGGCTATTCGATGCCGATAGTTGAAATTGTTGAAGTCTTACTTTCAAGTCTTGGGTATCCTTCAGGGCAACTCGCTGTGGATTCGCGTTCGCTTTTGGAATATCCTAGACAAAAAAGCACAAATCAAATCTGAATTTTGGAAATAACATAATTTTATACATTTAGCAGGCCTGTGAATATAGCATGCCTTCGCTGTTCAAAACACAAGCTTGCGTGGTTTCGAATTCCTGGGCTTCGCTTTAAATGTTTTCAAGCTATTTTTGTAAAATAAGTTTGAAATTAAAGTGGTATTATAAAGAATAACTATAGTTCGTTCATTAAATATGAACTTGTTGAAAATCGGAATTTTAAAGTTAAAAAATAAGGCGAACAAGCAACTATTAAACATGTCAGCTTATAACTTTCCATTATCGCAGTCCTCGAGGAAGCCGTTCTGGCCCGTTCCTATAGACGATTTCTCGCTCATTCAAAGCCTCAGATTCTAGATTAGATTTACCACAGATTTCTGAAGGTCTGATTAAACTTACCATATTATTTAAATGATGAAAAATCGTCCTGATACTAACTTAATTGCTTTCAAATTTCTGACCTTCTACAGAAACATGGCGTACTTCGAAATTAAAACGCAGATTACAAAACTTCGAATTTCGTTCGTTGGTTTGGAGCGAGGATGCGATTGGTGGAAATTCAAACTGTTTTCCATATTAGGAACTTTTCAGTTCCAGTCCAGCCCGCGTCTGTGTGTGAGTTCGTCAATTTGTAGCGCGGGCTCAATTCCTGAGAAGGAAGACCTGGGGGGTTGGGGGGGGGGGGGGGGGGGGGGGGGGGTGGGGGGGGTAGGAGTGCGTACTCCCAGAGCGCAGGGTCAAGCCTAAATCATACCGTCCAGAAGGACGTCGGACACCTTACCTTATTGAGACTTATACTAGGAGTAATCGGAGATTAGAGCAGTGCGTTCGGCAGTTAAAAGGGGGGATTTTAATTTTTGGTTATTGGGATAGATGAATATGTCTATGGCATATCGTCAAATTAAGGGTTATTATGTACAGTGAAACCTGTATTTACTCTGTGTATGAACACGGTAGGGAAAGTTTGGTAGCAGAAAAAAAATTAAATCCTTTGAAGTTTGTTGTAGTTGTCGGTAAGGGACGGACCATTAGATTTTTGAGGGGGGGGGGGGGGGGGGGTTGGGCAATTTTTTGGTGCAGGATATTTTTTTCTACGCTCGAGACTGTGCAGGATTTTTCTTTTTGCCATGATTTGCTTGCATGATATTTTTTTTGCGAGTCTATATGTTTTAATGCCTGACACATATACGTATTAGGAATACTAGAAAGGTCATACTAGAGACAGGAATACTATAGCAAGTCAGATCTGATGTAACAGCAGCTTGATAGCATGAAGCCTGGCCGCGGTGTTGTAACTGCCCCTACAATTTTCTTTACACCAGCCCCCTGTTGATGTCGCTTCCACAGCCCATCGTAGTACACCCAACCATCTTACAATTACAGGGGCGGCACCGGAAATATAATGTTGGTGGGGCGAGTCTCCTGTGCCGCCGAGCGCCGAAGGCGCGAGCTTCTAGGGGGGTCCGGGGGCATGCCCCCCGGGAAATTTTTGAAATGAAACTATCTGAAATGCTATTTCCAGCGTTCCTGAGACCGGAGAAACAGTTTCCAAGGCCAGCTTTGAGTTCAGTTTAATTCTCATGAAAAGTACTTGTACACGAAACACTTTCTAAAACTTGGGTGTAACTCCATTTTGGTTGTTTGTTCAAAGTAAATTCGACTGTCACTCGAATATTCTCTGTCAATTCTTTTCAGTATGGGAAGGCTTTGGAAACGAATTTTCCAAAGCGATTTTCTCTTTCATTAGAGGCAGAAAGAAACTGATTTCCAATATCAGCCATGTTCAATTTGTCAGTTAATGCAATGTCTGGATAATGCAATGATTTAATCTTTCTTTTTGTTCGCAGATATGTCTTGAGCCTTCTTAGGGCAGAGGCCGAGCGCTAACTCACAGCATTAATGGATTTGTTTGATGGATTTGTCGGTAGCTGGGGTCCGATAACTGACGTCCGTGTAACTCAAGGGGCATTGAAATGCTTGGTTCACAATATCCAATCTCCAGTCTAAAGTCAGTCACAATATCTCAGATGCTAAAATTGTAGGCTTTTGATTAATTAACGGAATATTTATTTTGCAGACTCTAATGCATTAAAGCGCCCCGCCATCAGATCTGGTCAAAGGATGTTGCTACACTATTCATCTCCGCCCACCGCCATTTTGAGCTGTCGAAAGTTGGTGGGGCAAATGCCCCACCTGCCCCACCGGTAGCGCTGCCCCTGCAATTACAAGCTTGTTGTACAACACATAAACAAAGTATTTCTCATCCATTGAGATATACATGTAACTACAATGCCACTGTACAACTATAAAAGAGCCATTCCTTGTGTCAGAAAATATCTTACATGCTTATGAAATCAGCTAAAAAGCCTACAAAGAAACACAACTTACGTCGGGTCAAAAATAAACCATTGTTATTGGCTAAACTAAACAAGCCAATGAAAAGATAGAACATTTGATCCTCCCCAAGTGCATATAAGTCGCTAACATTCTACAACGTCAGTGTGATTTATTTGTGTTCTGACCATCTGCCAACCTCGTTCCCAGGGTCTCTCTTCTTCCCGCCCCCTGGAGCGAGAGAGAGACCCTGGTCGGGGCTGGTCACCTGTCTCTTGGACAATTATAATCCTAAGGAGGGGTCGACAGTATTTGTAACGTTGTCTTGTTTTCTTTACAGTGGCAAGGCTCGTGCAGTGCGCGACAGTTTCAGCTATGGCTGTGAAATAAATAATATATGGCATTTGTCTACATGTTCCATAACCTCTTGTTGAAAATAGGAATCTGTATCGCAAGTTATATATAAAAGACGTAAACAATTCTCTATGATTATAGCAACTGACCCGGAATAAAACAGATGCTTATCGTCAACCGAATAGGGATGTTAGATATCTCCCAGTCTTTGGCCGTGAAAAGTGCTTCAATTTTGCTGTTTATGTTATGCCTGCCGTTTATAACTGAATAAATAGGGACAAAAGATCCTGACAGTTTATAATTTTCGAACTGAACATAATATGAACAATACCCTAAAATTGAAATAACGGAAACGGTTGAGTCAAACGATTCAAACAAAAGCGAATAAACAATGCGCAAGGATAAAATTGTTGTTGCTCAAAAATTCACAAGTATACAAATGAACAATGTTTAGACATTCAAACGACTGGAACTGGTGAACATTGAACTAAACAACATGCCTCACACACGAAGAGTAAAAGCTATATCATTAGCTGTCATTGTCTTCTCTACCTCGTTTCCTGTTATAAAAGTGTACTGTTGATCAACATGGCATACATTTGGTCCGTGGCGGCCGCTTCTTTCTTGCTTTGCCATCGCCCGAGAACAGACGGCAACACTTTAATGTGCCTTTCGATTGAAGCTTAAAGATCGCCTGTTAAGCAGTATGTAGTGATAATTCATCCCAGTCCGGAATAATGTAATGCCATAAATCAAGAGCGCGGGCTTAGTACCCTGCGAGCAGAGCCTCTTTCGATCCTCCTAGAAAAATCGGGAGGAGGATGAGATAGAATTTGATGAGGTAGAATTTCAGTTTTCACAAAGGCCCCAAATTCCCCCCCACTCCGGTGAGAATTTTCAACTTGTCATCAGTCAGGGGATTTTGTTTGTTTAAGGTGACTCCTAATAGTTTAAACATCCCCATCATGATACATCTATGATATTCAATCACAGCTACACCAGTAAAGTTAAGAGAAAACGTTTAGTACTACAGGTCTCAACTTTCAACAGTCGCTTCACAGTGACATTCCTTAGACAAGCCGAAGAGTATTTCCCTCGAAGCTCCCGCACTTGTTCCATGAAAACATTGAACTTTTTATCCAGGGCTTCGACCCTGCGGCCGCAAGGTCTACATACACGGCATGAATTAGCATACACCTTATTCCAAAATGGCAGCCAATTTATTATTCTTTTATATGCATGTTAATTAGCCCTCATGGCCTCATTTTCACTTGAAAATTCTTTTGTATTTTGCACATGCTAACGAGGCCATGAGGGCTAATTTACATGGATATAAAAGAATAATAAAATGGCCGCCATTTTGGAATAAGGTGTATTGCAGTCGATAGTCTCCTCCAAATGTGCTGCTCAACATTGTAAGTACATCGTTCGCCGATGAGGCAAATTCCGCATATAAGACAAATCGTGTCTTTCGTTTTTGCTCTTGTTTTCGATACCGACTTTTTAACGGGAGTTTTCGGAGAGCTGAAAACACCGGGCAAATCCACGATGGAATGCTCGGGGTTGAAATCAAAACACACTGTGCTCGCATATAAACATGGAGGAAATGGCGCGCTAACCCATTTTGAAAGTGAGGCTCGGAAAGGCTCGGTTACATTTGAATTTGGAGCATGCTCAATAGGAATTGTCGAGGCCGCTAGCAGAGTCTCTTTCCTCCTCCCGATTTTTCTAGGAGGATCGAAAGAGGCTCTGCTTGCAGGGTAGGGCTTAGCGGCGTCAAGTAATAATATTGGATTGCATTCTGTTGCAATTTCAAAATTAGCTTTACTGCGGCAAATCTTCAAGCGCCGTGACAATTCCTCTGATCCTAAAGCAACTTACACTCTCAGAACCAGACTATGTGGATATGTTTTCGAAGTCTGCGGATGACCGCCGCTTCACATTGCATTTGTCGCGAGCCGCCGAACGCTTTTGCATTTGTTTCGCAATGCCCAGCTAGCGCATACAAATTTCACACTTTGCCACCCCTCCCCCGTGTCCTTTAATTGGAATCTCCCAGATTCTGGGAGACACGTGACCAGCCCCAACCAGGGTCTCTCTCTCTCTCGCTCCAGGGGGCGGGAAGAAGAGAGACCCTGAGAACGAGGTTGACCATCTGCGTCTGGATATAAAATATTGTTCTAAAAATATAAAGCTTTGCAGGAATTTTTTTCCCTGGGGTTTTTGTTTTGCACGATATTTTTTTTGCAGTTCAAGGCCGTGCTCGAATTTTTTTTGGGTATTTGCCCAACCCCCCCCCCCCCCCTCAAAAATCTAATGGTCCGTCCCTAAAGAAAAGTGCTTGGCGGTCCCTTGGGAAAAGTGGGAAAAGTGCACCACGGTGATTTAAAACCTGAAAAGTCTGAAAACACGCTGGCAAAAGCGAAAGTCGCAAGTATTTATATAAACGGACTATGCGCTTCTACAAATTCTCTGTTTTCTTTGTAGTTTCGCTCGCCAAATTAAGATTAAGCTTTTCCAAACTCTCAGCCTTCATTTCCAAGTTTTCCACCGCACTAAACATCACAGAAAGTTTGGAGTGTCTTCGGGAATAAACATAAGCCGCGTTTGGTTTCGCGAGCGTTCCATCGATCCATCGATCCATCGATCCATCGATCCATCGATCCATCCGCATAATCTCCATCAAAGTGAGAAAAACATTCGTCGCTTGATTCTTGCTCGTTTTCTGGCTTGAATCTCGCTCGTGTCTGGCCATAAATTTTCGAACGGGATGGCTTGAATATGGCCCGATTCTAGCTCAGTCAAGCCATCCGAATGTCACGGCGGTACATACTGTATGTCTCGCGCTATTCTTGCTCAATTCTCGTTTGTTTGTCTCGTTTGTGTTAGCCGAATCATCGCCATGAATTGGCATATTTTCTATGGCCTGAGCATCTTGTTACGTGCAAATACCACGTGTAAATACCAGTTCCCGGCGGCCGAGAAAATCATCACATGGAATCGAGGCTACGTGTGCTAGTCCAAATGAAATCGAGGCTAAGTGTGCCAGTCCAAGATGGCGTCCAAACCCTGAAATCGCATAGCATCCAGCCCAATTCCTCCCACAATCCCCTGCGCTCAGACCGATACCCGACGAAATTAGAAAGCGTTCTCCTATCGTCGAACGCAATAACGGAGTAACAGGTCAGCTTTCAGTTGAGGTTGGGGGTAGCAGTTTATATAGTTAAATTTAGGACTAAGCAACCCGAGAAGCTAGGTGGTACAGTGGTACGGTAGGCTATGTACGTCTAAGCCTAGCTGAGGTCACAGGTTCAATCCTGAGGGGGGATTTTAGATTTTTTTTACACTTAAAAATTTATTGAAAATAAAATTCCAAGTGTCGACATTACGTTATATAAGTCTCAATAAAAGGTGTCCGACGTTCTTCTGGACGGTATGATTTAGGCACAACCAAAGGCACAACCAGAGCCAGCGTGAGTAGCGGGTTTTTTTTTTTGGGGGGGGGGGGGGGGGGATGGGGATTAATTGCGGAGTGCCCACCCCTAGCTGCCTACACGTACGCGTACGGGCTGCTTATAAATGGTCTGACGCTGAGCAAGAATATGGCAAAAATACTCATTCATCTTGATATCTTCAGCGACCATCTGATCTGCCATAAAAAGGACTCGTGTATGGGCGGTAAAAGCGATAAAAATAGTCTCGGTAGCTTACAAGAGGTGATTGCTTACGACAGTTTTATAGTGGTTTGACTAATAAAAAATATTGAAATTTTAAGACGGTCCTTGCTACGGAGATTCTTAGAAATTCTTGCGAGCGGATAATCCGCCAAGACAATGGGGCAAGAACATATTAAAAGGCGGGGAAGGCTGTGATTGAATTTCGCACCACTTTTATAACTAAAAAGGTTTTATTCAAGTTACATTTTAAAAACTACAAACAATCTCATTTTGATTTTGTGAATAGAGCTGAATAGCCGAAGCCATGAACGAGATGTAGTATACGGGGACAGATATGCAAATTAGTCACTCACTCACTCACTTCCTCCGTCCATCCATCGTTATTCTTTGTTTGCAACCACGTGACAAGGCGGCCATGTTGGTGGTCAATACAATACAATTTTTGTCGCAGAATTTGCATGAAAATAGAGTTTAGTTCCCAGCGGAGAGAAATGCTTTTGTTCTTGACCACCAACATGGCCGCCGTGACGTCACGTGCAAACCAGCAATTTGTCAGTTAGCGAACCAAACTGCGATCTTTGTTTTAAAGTTCGCGATCTCGGCGTAAAGAAGTTCATAAACTCAAAAGTTGCTGTGATGCTGTTTTCGAAAATAGGACAAATTGTTTTAATTGTGTCGGGTTTCTTTTTTAAATATTTATTTGGAAAATCAGATCAACGGACAAAAGGAAAGTGACTATAGGCAAGATCTTTGTTTACATTTAGTATTTCGAAACATCTGTTCAGAAGTTGCAATATCGCTCCATTTTTTTCGCTGAAAATAAATCTAGCTAAGCGATATATAAACAACAGGCAACAGCACAAGCAAAGATTGCAAGATATCTAGATAGATAGATAGATAATCTTTATTTAAACACGGTAAAAATTCGTCAGCTAAAAATCATTATAATACTAACACAAAGCAATAAACTAATATTAAAGTAAACATGTAAGAATATATTTTTGCCAAAATTGTAATAAATAAATGTTGGTTGAATTTAAAAGCGGCATGCATCTTACAGTGTTCATGATCTCATCTCGAAAACAATCCGAACATCACCAGTTTATAGATGTCTTGGCAAGTCTACAAAATAATCGTAAAGAAAACCACCCAGAGCTAAAAATTGTTTTGACTTCGCAAATAGCGAAAGGACAACTTCAGACTTTACAGGCTTCGTTTCGAAGTTCTCAATTTGGTTGGCAAACTGACAAATGTAATTGACAACTTCGCAACGTAATTCCAAATTTCCCAACGAACTTGGCAACTGGCGTGGCCAAAGTAAGCTGAAATCCACTGCAATACACTTTTTAAAAAGTGGCGTTTGAGACGCACCTCTTTAGGCTACCTTTTAATACTTAATTGATTTCTAGTTAGTTTAAACTTTTTACTTGTGGCGTAAATTGAATTTTTAGCTCAGCTGAACAATGTAATGCGCGTGTGTAACTTAGTTGGCTTTTAACAATTACTTTTCTTTATTTTTTATTTACACAGGGCCTCACAGAATACCACTATAATAGTGAAGTGAGCTCCCTGTATGAAGATTGTTATTATTATTTTTTCAGTTTTCCCGCGAACGGCAAAATTCCAACTTTTGCCGTCTGCCGTTCCTACGTGAAAGTGAGTAGTTTTAAGTTTGTCAGGAACATGTGAATTATTTTCGAATTTTCTGGGATTTATATAGCGATTCGAGGAAAAGTAAAGGCAATCAACGGCAACTGACGTTTTCCGTTTGACGTAGAACGCGAACTAAATCCAAGTTGACTAAGTAGGTCAGAGTACAACTCAGTTCAGTTATTTTCATTTAATGAGGCCAAACGCATTTTGTTGGATGTGACGGTGGTGGTTTCAGGCATTCATTAACCTCCTCGCACCCAGGCGGCGACCAGTTCTACAAACAAAAAAGTAAAATACAGAAAATGAGCTATTCAGAAGGCGACAAAATCTCCTGTAAGTGAGCATAGAGTTTAAGAGGCAGAATAAATCGGCCATACAGGGTAACCTGACTGATTTCCGCAATACAGGGTAACCTGAACGATATCGGCATGCAACAAAAACAACAAAAAGTCTTTATTTTAAAAAACAGTTACATTTTAGCTGCCCGCGTTTAGCAAAGGCTATTCTAGGCGGGCAGATTAAAGAAAAGTACACGGAGAAAGTTATAACTTTTTGCAATTAGAAAGTTTAGAATTGAGAGAAAATGAATGAATAGTTAAATAAATAAAATAATTGGGGTTGAATTTAACTAGAAATCAATTTTTGTATTATGTAAGGCGTTTCAATATAGTCATTTTCATTTTGTAAAATATCAAGTAGCAAATTGTGTAGTGTTTTTACAAATTTTTTCCTAGGGAGATCTCTAATATAGTGAGGTATCTCATTCCAAAGTTTAACGTCAAATCGAGAAAGTGAATTTTTGAGTTTATCCATCCTGGAGCTTTTTACATAAAATTTACCAGAGGTCGATGACCGCGTATTGTATGAATGGACACTGGAGGTTTTTTGAAATAGGTTTAAGATATTTTGTGGTGAAATGTTGTTATTTATGTCATGCATTATACTAGCTATAGACTTGTAATACATGAACGATACAGGTAAGATGTCAGCGTCAATAAATAGCGGGATCGCATGCTCACGAGTATCCATAATGTGATTTAATGTGATTTGAACATTGGGGGTCCGCCTAGAATGGGGTCTAGGACTCTTTTGCGGACCTCCTATGGCTATCTCTAGTCTACAATTTTTTTTTTGTAATGTAATTTATTTCTATTTTAGCCATGAATTGTAATAAATAAATAAAATATTTCATGCGTGGAACTTTCTTTTGGAGGATTAAAATTTTATTTAGATGAGTCTTGCATGCCTGACCCCAGACAGCAAGACCATAGTTTATAAAACGTTGAATAAATGTTCGATAAATATGAAGTAAAACAAAACGAGGTAAGAAATGTCATAACTTGGAGATAAGTCCTACAGTTTCACTGATTTTTGTCTTGATAGCGTCAATATGGTATTTCCAGGAAAGATTATTGTCAACCAATACACCAAGATATTTAATACAGTTTTTAGATTCAAGAGCAACATTTCTTCCCTTCTCGTTAACAAAAATGTACAGTTTCGGCTGGTAAGTTATTCTTTTTTGGTAAGAATGAAATATAACGAAGTTAGTTTTGTCAACGTTTAGAGTTAACTTGTTGGATATCAACCAATCGTTAAGATTTTGCAATTCGGTGTTTACTGTTAGTTCCAAAGAATTTAAATTTTTATCAGCAAAAAGAATGTTTGTATCATCAGCAAAGAGATAAAACCTTAGTTTAGTGGAAGATAGATGAATGTCGTTAATATACAGTAAAAAGAGTAGTGGACCAAGGACAGATCCTTGAGGGACACCACAAGTTATTTTGGCTTTTCCGGATCTGGGTCGACTGTGTCCGATTTTTTCAGTTTGACGAAAACCAGTCATTAATTATTCCACGAAAGCCATAATGATTTAGTTTATCAAGCAAAATATTATGATCAACAGTGTCAAAAGCTTTTTTGAGGTCAATGAATACTCCACATGAAATGAGTCCTTGATTCATATTAAATTGTATCGCATTTACAATGTCTAATACTGCATGCTGAGTCGAGTGGCTTTTACGAAAACCATATTGGGGAGGGGGGGGGGGGGGGGGTACAGTAGATTATGTTTCTCAACATAGTTTTTCATTCTATTGTACATGATCTTTTCAAAGAGTAACCTGACTGATATCTAGGTTAATAAATACGGTTAACAGACTGATATCTAGGTTAATAAATACGGTTAACAGAGGTTCACTCATTTCCTGGTTTCTGTCGACTGCAAATAAGATCGTGGAGGTGACAACAAACCGTGAACTGAGACTCGCGCGAAATCTTCGCAGGCGCGTTGCCGCATATTTCCCCGGCATTACTATCTGTATTCCCTCATGCTTAAATGGGGACTGTCTTGTAGTAAATGACTTCTGTGGCATAGAGTGACTATGTCCACTGCTCCCCTCCTGGATGGCATTCTAGTCAATCGAATATCACGCCAATTTTGTAAAGAATACTCTCACTGGTTACTTACCATCACAGCTGGATCACACATGTTCAGCTGAGGTTTCCCTGGCACCAGAGTTGACTTGTGTTTTGCCACCTGTTCCCTTATAGTAACCATGACTTCCTTGTACTCTGGAGTAGAAGAACTGTCATTTGAACAAGTGAAGAGAGTGTAAGAAAACATGGAAAGATTTTATTATCTGTGCTTCAAAATGTTCTACTGCCATTTTACGTTTTGAACAAGCTTTTTTATATCTTTTTAAAAACGTCTTCCATTTCAGCTGCACTGTACTGATTGAGCAGAGAACATGGCTCTCTAGAGTACCAACAAAAGCACCTCAGTACACTAACTATCATAAGCTATAAAATACAGTCAAACCTCTATTAAGTAGTCACCCTCGAGGAATAACCAACTGACCACTCTCAATAGAGGTGTTCTAAGATTTAGGATGTAATATGGCAAAATATGAACTAGAATGCGAAATTGAACACATGATTATAATTTGTTAACAGCAAGAGTAACACAAAATGTGATAAATACAAGTAATTACATGTTCAAGGAAGGTGTGAACTAAGATGGCGGTGTGATGTGTGTTCTTGGTTGCTCCAGATTTTGCGCTTATTTCGTACATGTCCGCTAAGAGAAAAACCCGTTCACCACGGCAGGAAGAAGTTTCTATCTCACCGGCCGAAAAAAAAACGAGAAATAACTCAGAAGAAGAGTCTGATATTGTATTCGTCTCCCCTGACATGGCTGAGAGTGTGAATGAAAAGTTGGATCGTATTATGCAAAGCCTTGAGAAGCTTAATCTTATCGAAAGCCGCTTGGACAGCATGGCCTCAACGATGGCGAATATCGAGTTAAATCTCAGCAGGCTAGATGCTGATGTGAGAGAACTTAAACAAGAATCTAAAGCAATGAAGACAAAGATAAAAGAGCTCGAAGAATCCGCTAATTTTACCGAGGAGGACATCACCGACCTTCAAACGAACGCTCATGATTATAAAGCTGAACTCGACAAATGCAAGAAGGATCTTCTCTATCTAGAAGCATATAGCAGAAGAGAGAACGTAAAAATTTTCGGAGTCCCTGAAAGCACAATTACAAGCAACGAGAATGCTTCAGAGCCTGAAGATACAAGAGCTATAGTATATAACTTCTTAGAAAATGAACTACAGATTGAGAATCCTCGTGCGAAATACGAGCTACAACGAATCCACCGTTTAGGTAAACCAAAATCCTTGTCATCAAGACCTATCATTGTGAGATTTTTGCGATTTAGCGATAAAGAAGAAGTTATGAGTGTGGCCCGTCAACGTTTAAAGGACAAAGATTTCTTTATGTATGATGATATCCCAAAAGAACTTTACGACCTGCGAAAACAACAACAAAAGAAGTTCAAGCAGGCGTTAGATAAAGGCTACAGGGTGCACTTCAGCAAAGCTCGCCCTGATCAACTGTTTGTGAACGGGAAATTTCTGCCCCCCGACAAAACATTAGAATGATCATATATCCTTTAGAAAGGAGAATTTTTCTCTACCGACAACAGCGTTCCTTTATTGTAGTCTTGAGCTATTACCAAAGTAACAGAACTTTTTTACCGCACTGTAATTTCTAAACCTAACTGATCATGTAAATCTTAGTGGTACTATTTTTTGCGTGTGACTTCTGGAGCAACACCCGGCGCGTAGGTATGCCCATACAACTAGTTTTGGGGCGGTTGGTAAGTATGGTTCTATGTTTATGTTTTTTTTCCCTTTCCGATGTTTTTGAAATTTTCATTCACGCCTTTATCACTGTTATTTTCGTTGTTTTGTATGTTTGCAAATTTTCCAGATATTTACATTTTTCTAAATTACCTATTGTTCTTTTTCTTATTGGCTTTCACTTGTTCATTATGTTTCGGTCTGTTCTTTTCAATAGCACATAGGATACACGGCCAATTATAATTTTAATGTGCTATCTCTGAATACTCGAGGGATTCGCGACTTATTCAAAAGAAAATCAATTTTCACTTGGGTTAAACAACAAAAGGCTGATATCATATTTTTACAAGAAACCTATAGGTGGTTTGCAACCAATCTCTAGAGACATAGATAACAATAGTGAAACGAACAAATGCTGGTGGACGAACAAAAGGAGCTAATGAGAGAATTATTGTTTATGTCCACCAGCATGGCGGCGATGACGTAACATGAAAACCACCTATAGCACTCCCGATATCGAAAATGAATGGAAGTTTCAGTGGCGCGGTAAAATGCTATTCGCACACGGTACAAATCACAGCAGAGGCGTACTCGTTCTATTTAATAGTGAACTTCAGTTTGAAATGAAAAAGGTGCTGAACGACAATGATGGTAGGTATATTTTCGTAGAAGTAACTATTCAAGATTCTCCTTTCCTATTAGTAAACTTATATTCACCTACAAAGAGCCGGGAGCAATGTAGTTTTTTTGAAGGCATCATATCTACATTAGATGAGCTAAATGTTGATCCAGACTGTCAAATTATTATCGGAGGTGATTTCAATACCCATCTTGATTCTACGCTAGATAACCTTGGAGGAAGAATAGAGACGAAATCGTCTGTGCGAAAGATTGAGGAATTGATGATGGCTTATGATCTAATTGATATTTAGCGTATACAAAACCCCGATAAAAAGAATTTTACCTGGACCCAGAAGAAACCGTTTATTTGACGCCGACTAGACTACTGGCTAATAAGCAGGGAAACTCAGGACGACGTATCTAAAACTCAAATTATTCCTGCAATAAAGTCAGATCATTCGGCAATCGCTCTGTTGCTTAATAGTCTTGATAAACAACCCCATGGTCCGTCCTATTGGAAATTCAACTCCAGTTTATTAGAAGATTCCTCCTATGTCAAACTTATTACCTCAAAATATCCTGAATGGCTTGATGAATTTGAAGAAGTAACCGACAAACGCGTTTTGTGGGACCTAATCAAATATAGAATAAGGTTTTTTACTATTAAATATAGTAAAGAAAAGGCGAAAGAACGTAGAGCACGTCTGGCTGAATCGGAACAGAATGTTAAGAGATGTGAGTCTATCTGTAACGATGACCCCTCACAGAAAAATATAAACGACCTTGAAGCCGCGAAATATGAATACGAACTTCTCTACGACTACATCGTGCGTGGTTGCATGGTACGTTCTAGAATTAACTGGTATGAGAATGGTGAAAGAAATTCAAAATACTTTTTAAATTTAGAAAAATCAAGATGCGGCAAAACTGCAGTCCGACGACTTTACGATTCCAAAGGAAAAATAACTGTTAATCCTCAATCCATAATGAACGAACTTGAAGACTACTACCAAAAATTGTATACTAATCACGATTCCAGTGAAAATGAAGAATTTATGCCGGACTTTTTAGTTAACGACAACACACCTACACTAAGTGAGCATTCAAAGATGATGTGTGAAGGAGCCCTTTCATGCGCCGAATGTCTCGAAGCCTTAAAAAAGTTCCCTAATGGTAAAACTCCCGGTAATGATGGACTTACGGCCGAATTCTACAAGGGTTTTTGGAACTTATTAGGCCAACGACTTACTGATGCCCTGAATTATTCCTTTGAGCAAGGCGAGCTATCTACCTCCCAAAAGCAAGCTATTATCAAATTAATTGACAAAAAAGACAGAGATAGAAGGTATATTAAAAACTGGAGGCCAATTTCCCTCCTAAATGTAGATGTGAAGATTGCTTCAAAGGCCCTCGCCTTTCGCCTAGAAAAGATCTTACCAGAGATTATACATGTTGACCAATACGCATACGTTAAAGGAAGAACGATTTTGGATGCTATTCGCACAATTGATGATATCATGGAGTATACTAAAATTCAAAAACTTCCTGGCCTAATGGTTGCTTTCGACTTCGAGAAGGCCTTCGATTCATTAAGCTGGTCTTTTTTATTCAGAGCCTTGCGGTCATTTAACTTTGGCGAAACATTTATTAAGTGGGTTTCTGTCCTCTATCGTAATATATCAAGTTGCGTTCTGAATAATGGTTTTTCAACAAAACTATTCAATGTTCACAGAGGTGTTAGACAAGGCGACCCACTGTCGGCATATCTTTTCATTATCGCACTTGAACCGTTGCTCATTAAAATCAGAAGTGACGAGGAAATAAAAGGTATTGTTGTTGAAGACAAGGAAATTAAGCTTATAGCTTTTGCCGATGACTTGACAACAGTTGTACTTGACATTAACTCTTTCGAAAATCTCTCGACGACATTTAATAGATTCGGAATATGTTCTGGCTTGAAACTCAACGCTGAGAAAACCGAAGCTCTATGGCTGGGGACCTGTCATAATAGAGATCAACCCCCGCTCGCTAATGTTAACAAAATTAACAAACCAGTTAAGATCTTAGGCGTTTATTTTACTTATGAATGGAGGAAAAGACAAGAGCTCAATTTTGACGAAACTTTGAAATTGATTTCTGAGATTCTGAAAGGATGGAAATGGCGAAATTTAACTTTATATGGTAAAATCCAGGTTATAAAGACATTTGTAATACCGAAATTCATGTTTCGCGCGTCCGTTATTTGCTTAACGAAAAAGCTGATGAAAGAACTTAATTCTATTATCTACGGATTTATTTGGAAAGGAAGAGATAAAATTAAGCGCCTGGCACTTATAAGTGATTATAAGAACGGTGGTCTGAGAATGCCTCACATTAAAACTCTTATTGATACGCAACGTATTATCTGTCTTAAAAAGTACATTGAAGGTTACGATAGCCCATGGAAACATATTCTTTCGTTCTTTCTTAAGGATTGTGGTGGAAAATTTATCTTACATTGTAATTTTTGCCCTGCTGATCTACCAGACCGTCTTCCGAGTTTTTATAGAGAATGCCTCACTGTCTGGTCTAAATTAACTGTTAAACCTGTTGAGTCTCGCGAAGAAGTCTTGAAACAAATTTTATGGAATAATCAGTTTCTTCGCATTAGCGATAAGGCCATTTTCTGTAAAAAATTATTCTCGAAAAATATTATCTTTCTTTATGACATTTCGACCGAAAATGGTAGTCTACAGCCTTGGCCCTTTTTTGAGGCTTTGGGGCTCAATGCTAATGATTTCTTCTTACTCCTAGGTATCTTTGATTCCCTTCCCTCCGCCTGGAAAAGGCTAATAAATTCGAATGATGGGGGTCCTACAACACCCAACAGCATACCCACAACACAATACACTTTCTATTTAAATGGTAAAAACTATTCACTGGATTCGATGAACTTAAAAAAACTGTATTGGGAAGTGGTGAAGACGATTCAAGTCGATCCTTCTGCCCGACAAAAGTATAATGCGATATTTAGCAATTGCGATTTGGATTGGGAAACAATTTATTTAATCCCGCATGCTGTTACACTTGATACTAAAACAAGAATCTTCCAATACAAACTTATTAATCGAATATTATATACTAATAAATCTTTATATAAAATGAAAATGGTTGATTCTCCTTTGTGTACTTTCTGTCAAATGTCAGATGAATCACTCGAGCATCTTTTTTGTTATTGTAATTTTAGCCTAGCCTTCTGGAAGTCCGTAGTTCTTTGGCTTAAGTCCTTACATATTAATATTGATTTTTTAAATGATTACGACATCATTTTTGGCCTAACCGAGAAGATTATTAATTGGACTCTTTTAAATCATATAATCATTATCGGTAAACAGATCATCTATCATAACCAGCAGAAGAATTCTTTACCTTCTTTGAATCAAGTTATCGCTAGGCTAAAATACATTGAATCCATTGAGCGCTCAATTGCCCTTAAGAACTATAAAACAAGCATTCATAATGAAAAGTGGAAGCCAATAATCAATTTTCTGTGACATAGCATATGGAATTTTGAAGTCTTTTGGAAAATTGTGTAAAGTTGTAATATGTAATGTAATGTACATAATGTAATACCGTAAGTAATGTGATGATTAGTTCTTTTAGTTTCTTTTACTGTATTGCAAGACAGTGTAAAGTAACGTAACGTAACGTAATGTAGTGTGATGTAATGTAGTGTAATGTAATGGTAGAGCAGTTAATAAAAAAAAATAAAAAATAAAAAAAATGTTCAAGGAAGTTCATACCTGACACGCTAACAGATTTTATAACATTGATCGTAAGGCAAGTCTTTTTGTTGTAAACCACATCATCAACAGTTTTGCCATTACATTCAATGTGAAACGATAAATTTCAGTTATGATTAATGTTTTCTGTGATTAAGTTTCGCATCTAGCATAATTTCGTGAAACAAGTTACTCTCTTCGTTTAGTGCCAAAGAGAGAAAAAAGTTTGCAGTAAGTATTGTGGAGTGATTTTCGGCGGGGATTTTTAAGTGACGGCTTAATAACGGTGACCACCTAACAGAGGGCCCCTTACAGCCCTTAATCACAAGAGAGGATACCACATATTCATGCTCGTGATATTCGTTGATTTTCATGAACTTTTGCGTCTTTGGATAAAAACCTAAAGTGTGACCATTCAAATGAAAGTTCTTCGGCAGCACTTTCCTATGATGCTAACTGTTTTCCAAAAATATTGTTACTTTTTCACAAAATCAAATTTGACAGAAGGTTCAACAAAGATCAACTTCATTTTACCTGATGGGGTATTTCTCTCCAGGGTCTCGCCCCAGGTGAAAGAGTACAGGCGACACTGTGTAGTTCATCTGTTCATGAGTAGTAACATTGATGACATTTTCACAGCGACAAAAATCAATTCCTTTCTGGAAGATACAAGACGAGGGGTGATAAAACAAAACACTAAAATAAAAGAGTACACAGGAAAGGGTGGGTCAGAACTAGTGGAAGTGAATATGTACATTGCACAATAGATCATATTTCTATCATTTTAATGGTGATGCATGTAACCTTCAATTGCACTGAACAATAACATTTACATGTAACTAAGGGGTGAGATTAAAAGTAAGCAATTGAAGCATGTAAGTTAGAACTTATTATTTTCAGGAGTTTAAAACTGGGGAATTCATTTTGGCTGACTCTTTATATTAACAAATTTGACGTCTTACGTGAAACTCTGCCCAACTGTTAGACCATGTCCAGTAATGTGCTTTGTACAACCCATACCTAATGGCCATCATCTCATTACCACGATAGAAGAACACAGCTCTGTGGATCAACAACACCATTCACTGCAGTCTTATCAGCTTTAATTACTCACAAGTGTCAAGTATCAATGTTGCCATCCAATATTCCACAGGGTGTACCAACAGGGTGTCCCCACAAGGTGTACCCACAGGGTGGCCCACAGGGTGTACCCACAGGGTGTACCCACAGGGTGTACCCACAGGGTGGCCCACAGGGTGTACCCACAGGGTGGCCCACAGGGTGTACCCACAGGGTGTACCCACAGGGTGGCCCACAGGGTGTACCCACAGGGTGGCCCACAGGGTGTACCCACAGGGTGTACCCACAGGGTGGCCCACAGGGTGTACCCACAGGGTGTACCCACAGGGTGGCCCACAGGGTGTACCCGCAGGGTGTACCCACAGGGTGGCCCACAGGGTGTACCCACAGGGTGTACCCACAGGGTGTACCCACAGGGTGGCCCACAGGGTGCACCCACAGGGTGCACCCACAGGGTGGCCCACAGGGTGGCCCACAGGGTGTACCCACAGGGTGACCCACAGGGTGACCCACAGGGTGTACCCATATAGTAATCAAATGTGTAGTTTGAGTTCTACAACTTTATAAGTCTAAAATTTAACTTTTTGAGCTACCTTTGCTAGGACATTTTATAGTTTTGTTCCCCCCCCCCCCCAAATTTTAGTACTGTTCCAATTGTTGATTTTCACTTGACTAATTCCTCTTCAAGCATGGTTTAAATTTCATTTGTTCACAGAAATTTTAACTGGACTTATTTATAGAACTCTCATTTCAAGAAGCTTCTAGCAATTTTTTCTGTTAAATGGTGTTAGATATTATAACATTGTTTGTGGGAAGAACAGAGGCACAGGTTAGAGAAAAAAAAAAACTATTTTTAAAAAATTCTCTCAGTGAAATTCGGAAAGCATGGTCCTATGGTATTGCTATGGCAATCATGAGGTAACATAATAATTATTGCAACCGGAAGTGAATACAAAAAAAAACTAATTCACATCAGTATTGTTACAGATACCTGTCAGTAATGTTTTGATTAAAAAGTGCAGGGGTGATATCCACACCATCAAGAAATACATCTGAGGGTGCTTTAGCTCCTGCTAATAATAGTGTTGTATAAAACAAGTCCATGTGTGTGCCAAGCTGATGACTAACCTATCAAAAGTAAACAACTAGTCACATGACCAATCAGGCTTTTTGCCAGAAATTGAAAAGTGGGTATTCTCTTATGTTATCTTATTTTAAATAAAAATAAAAAAGCTTCAATAAGACAAGTGAAACTTTCAAAAATTACTTACCAGTCCATTGAAAGGTTTGATAAAGAATTCCTATTTTTTGCAGCAAGCAAGATATTATTATTTTAAGTTTCATATACCCAGTAAGCATTTAACATTTTGCTGTACCCTGAGCACCAGCTGAAAACTAGCATAAGTAGCTATGATTATAAGAAAAGCAATGTAGGGAGTTTTATTTGAAAGATGCTAACTTGGATAAGATCTCAACTGACAATTATCAAAGAATAAGCAAGGAAGCTACCGGTAATGTTAACATAGTTAAGAATACTGTTTAATTATCTACTGCCGCTATTCCATATGGTGCTTATATACACTGTTATCTCTCGAACTATACTGTGTTACCTGGCCTGGTTTAATGTGCTCTGGCCACCAAGCTATAGATGGTTCCCTCATTCCACCCTCAAATGTGGTCTCTTTCCCACAAAGAAATGGACCATTACTACCACCTATAATAGATACAATTAAAAAACAGGTTAGCATTAAACCAAAAAGAAAATAGAAGATTAGATTCATGACAAACCCAGCACTCGTGACACCAAAGCTGCTCCATTGTCTGATGAAAAGAATACAAAGGTGTTGTTGGCTATGCCAAGATCTTTTAATTTTTGTAGAATCCTTCCTGCACCGTCATCCAACTCCCTCACTGCATCCCCGTACCTAACGGGGATAACGACACCATCATTAATTCTACTAACTAAGTTTGGGTGAATATGTGCCTCCATTCCATTCCTCTTTTCCATATAAATGCTTTTCATTACACTGCAAACTATAAAATCCTGGTTTAAGCACTGAGCTTCTATAAGGGGTTTTGGATTGACTTATAAATGGGGTGGCAGTGTAGTGGAGTAACCCCTCTTCCTGGGTATATTCCATAAAAAGATATGGAAACTAAATGTGAGCAATCAGTCAGATTGATCATAACAACACACTATGCTGGTACACCGTAATCTCTTTCAAAAGAGCTATCGAACAAAAGTAGAACCTCTGGTTCTATAACATGCATCTATGATTGTAGCTAAATTTTTATGTGTGTATTTAGCAAATTTCCACCGGTTTTCTGTGGTGTAGACTCTTATTTACCACGACTTACGTCATCACATGGTCAAAATGTTGTGGACTCACGAGGCGCAGCCGAGTGAGTCAGCAACAAATTTTGACCATGTGATGACGTAAATTGTGGTAAATAAGAGTCCACACCACAGAAAACCGGTGGAAATCTATTTTTTACCATAATATTTAGAAAAAAATACAAGGAAAAATCGAAGTTTCCTTACAAAACTTGATGCATTGCGTGAGCAAGCGTTGTCTATAACTTGCATTGCCTGATGTTAGCGTCAGCACCGTTGACTGTACTCTCATTTACCACCCGCATCGACCAATCAGATTGCGAAATTAACGAAAATTGTGGTAAAAAGAGGATATTATGATGTAAGTTGGTGTTTTTATCAATCTTATTAGTATTACATGTATTTACACTAGTATAGTATAACTGTTTTGACACTATGTTATTAGTATTACATGTATTTACACTAGTATAGTATAACTGTTTTGACACTATGTTATTAGTATTACATGTATTTACACTAGTATAGCATAACTGTTTTGACACTATGTTATTAGTATTACATGTATTTACACTAGTATAGTATAACTGTTTTGACACTATGTTATTAGTATTACATGTATTTACACTAGTATAGTATAACTGTTTTGACACTATGTTATTAGTATTACATGTATTTACACTAGTATAGTATAACTGTTTTGACACTATGTTATTAGTATTACATGTATTTACACTAGTATAGTATAACTGTTTTGACACTATGTTATTAGTATTACATGTATTTACACTAGTATAGTATAACTGTTTTGACACTATGTTATCATTTAGATTAGATTATATTTAAGTGCACAGCATGTCTGAAAAACAGTTTTACTGAGCCATTTTACCGTGTTGAAATAAAGTTAATTGATTGATTGATTGAATCTATCAGTTGAGGAATGAAGCCTACTCTTAGTTAGAGGTTAGTTAAACTACAGGCAGTGGTACTCACAGTCCTCTCTGGCTAGTGCCCAGGAATTGGGCTGAAGCATACAGTGGTGCATGGGTGGAGTCTGGGGCCCAATACAAAAAGAATGGCCTGTGGGTTTTTGCTTGAGTTTCAATAAAATCAAGTGCTTCCTAAAAGTGGAATCAACAAAAAAATTAAACTAAACAATCCTCACTAAAGATGTCCTGTTAGGTGTAGCTCTTTTGACCCAAGAAAACAGACAATAGTGTGCAGCAAACTACTAATAATACGCAATGAATGACATGTCATGAACAACCACAAAAATTATCTACAGACTGACAACACGGTACTGCACAGTGCTTAGAAATTAGTGGTTTTTAAAAAGACAGCAAGGGACACATGACATAACCTCCCTCCTGGTATCTTATGCATGATCACACAGTGGCAGCCATGGACAGCTTGTTTCATCCATGTTTCTACCTCATGGCTTTGCTACATCTTAATGCCAAACAAATGAGTCCTAACAAGGATGAAAGAGCTGTCAAAGGCTGCCACTCCTCTGGTAATTTGGCTGTGTGTATGCATGCTTAAGGTACTGGCCATACCGCAGAGGTTGTGTTATGTGCTAACTATGAGTTCTGGAGTAAGTTTATTCCATGGGATCAGGCATGACTTAGGACACAAGGTTGTAAAATCTAAAAGTTACCTCTGTGTATATTTGAGTCAGGTTGGATTCTCCTGTTTTACGATTTATGGCAAAGTGCTGATAATATCTGAATAAAAATGACAAGAAAAACACTGGGTTGGTTGGTTTGATTGTAAGACAATCAGAGCGGGAGAGTTGAAAACACTGACCCCGCTCCGCGGACTACCCCACGGACTACTCCACGGACTACCCTACAGACTGCTCTACGGACTACCCCTCCTACAGTAAAAAAAAAGTTACAAAATTACTTTTAGGGTGATAACATACAAGAAACATACTTGCGTGCACGATCACCTTCACTGAGTCGCCATCTTGGTTGCCGCTATTTTTCTCGGACCATTCCTCCCTCATAAGTGAGTTCATCAGTGAAAAAATGGCGACTATGTCCTTCAATTTGATTACTGTGGGTGTTTAAGTCTAATAATTGCAGACTGCTTGCACAGAGACAAGTGGGTAAGTCTTGTTGAGTAAATTGATCAAAAACAGTTTGAAGTCTGGCTTGGCCATTGATCCAGCTCCTGCATTTACATGTACTAACGGATTGGTCCCAGAGTTCATTTCAGAGTTCAGAAAACATACAAGCACCACGCCAATTTTAACAATTTAAAAAGGTTGAAGTCGTAAGTCAAGCAACTGAAACCTTAGCATCTGTAGCATTAGGACGATTCATTTTACTAGGAAAAGCTACATGTTCACATAAGCCTTCAAAATATGAAAGTAAAAGAAGATTGTTCCTTGGTGTAGTGCTTGTATGTTTTCTGAACTCTGAAATGAACACTGGGACCAATCAGTTAGTACATGTAAATGCAGGAGCTGGATCAATGGCCAAGCCAGGGCACTATTGTTACCAATTTAAGCTCTATGCGCAAAATCTGCAAAATCACCAGTGTTTAGTACCTATGTCAGACTCCAAGCTGTTTTTGATCAATTTACTCAACAAGACTTACCCATTTTTTGACTGTAGGAGGGGTAGTCCGTAGAGTAGTCCATAGGGTAGTCCATGGGGTAGTCCGGGGAGGGGGGTCAGTGTGTAGTCTGCGGAGCGGGGATCAGTGTTTTCAACTCTCCCCAATCAGAGCCAATAATAAAAAACAAGGACCGATTTGATTTTGTAACTACTGGACATTTTTTTGTTGGAGAACTTGGATTTGCGATCCAAGATCATTTTCAAACTGGATACAGGACATTTTCAATTCAAAACAACTATCAAGACTGATAGGTTATGCAATATTACCTGCCAACCATCTTGTCGTCTTTGTAAACAGGAATATTAGGAGTGTGAACATTATCATATGGACCAAAATGACAGTTAGGTGCACCAAACCATTCATCAAATCCATGCTTCAGTGGCAAAAACTGTGGCTGTTGGCCAAGATGCCTGCAGGCAATGGAGTTAATATTAATTTATAGTCAGTGGTACCCAAGCTTCTACTTATCATGTTTCTAAAGAAGTAATAAATTATGTGGTGATGAATCTAAGACAAAGAAAAATAAATAACTTAAATGATCTAAAAATAATCAAACCAATAAATATTGTAAACTTAAATAATAAAATAAACTGTTTGCTGTTTTTTGGCAGGTGATCAACAAGGTACAACTTACTCACCATTTGCCAACTATTTTGCTGTAGTAGCCTTCTGTTTTAAGAACCTTTGGCAAGAGAATTTCACTATCTGCAATTCCACCAACAATATTCTGGGGAGTATAACCTGTAGATATAGAAAGTAAGGTTGGTTATACATGTTAAAAGACTGTCAATATAAACAAACTAGATGAAAATAAATAACCACTGTGTACCCATATAACCTGATGCAGACATATGAGCTTAGAATGTCAATATCCACTGTCGCACTATAAAAGCACACAAGTCGCCAATTCTAGCTCTAGAAATTATCCACTTACCATTACGAGCATGATCATTGGTTGTGTAAAATCCATTACGGATTGGAAGACGTCCAGTAAGGATTGCTGCACGTGCTGTTAAGAAAAAACAATGATTAATATGGACACTGCCTGAACCATAAAATGCATCAGTATTAAATACTGATGCATTTTATGTGGGGTAATTTAAGAAAAAGACACGTGGGCTTTAATTATGTTTGAACAGAGGAAACTGTTTCAAGGAGGTAAATGTAATACATTTTATCATGTCTACCAGACAGGGGCTTTTTTACATTTGAAATAACCAGCTGTACCTATGCTAATGCAGTGGCTTTGTTAGAAGGTGGCTACTGGTGGAGGCCCAAGAGGGGAAAGGAAGGGGGAGAGGGGGTATAACCAGCTGTACCTATGCTAATGCAGTGGCTTTGTTAGAAGGTGGCTACTGGTGGAGGCCCAAGAGGGGAAAGGAAGGGGGAGAGGGGGTATAACCAGCTGTACCTATGCTAATGCAGTGGCTTTGTTAGAAGGTGGCTACTGGTGGAGGCCCAAGAGGGGAAAGGAAGGGGAAGAGGGGGTATAACCAGCTGTACCTATGCTAATGCAGTGGCTTTGTTAGAAGGTGGCTACTGGTGGAGGCCCAAGAGGGGAAAGGAAGGGGGAGAGGGGGTATAACCAGCTGTACCTATGCTAATGTAGTGGCTTTGTTAGAAGGTGGCTACTGGTGGAGGCCCAAGAGGGGAAAGGAAGGAGAAGAGGGGGTATAACCAGCTGTACCTATGCTAATGCAGTGGCTTTGTTAGAAGGTGGCTACTGGTGGAGGCCCAAGAGGGGAAAGGAAGGGGGAAGAGGGGGTATAACCAGCTGTACCTATGCTAGTGCAGTGGCTTTGTTAGAAGTTGGCTACTGGTGGAGGCCCAAGAGGGGTAAGGAAGGGGGAGAGGGGGTATTTAGGTATATTTTTATTTCAACTGTGACAAGCGTATTACACAGTAGATTGCCGTATTACACCCTTACCATCCTGGTTTTAAGACACAAGCTATTATAAATACAAGAGTTTAAGTCAAATAATAAATCCCTCATTTGATGGTTTAACAGATAATACATGCAGACATTTTTACTCATAGCTTGCATTTTTCTAGCTCCTGCGGTGCCCTGTGGGGCTAAAAAAATACTACACAACTCCTAAAATATCTGCACGCATTATCTGTTACACCATTGAATAAGGTGTATAATTAGTGACAGGGAGGTGCGAATCAGGCCAAATTTTTAGACCTAAAAATATTTTTTTAAAGATTGTAAACAAAATTGATACAATTGTTTGACAAGTGATAAACTAATCAGGACAATGTGTAACTTTAGCTTATTATTTACAGTTCTGATAAAGGTAATAACATTTATTTTACTGGCAAATAAATAATAATTATTGATTAAAATAACATTAATAAAGCCAAATAAAGCCAAATTCTGAGTGTTCAAAGACAAAGTCAAAACTCTAATGCTTATAAAAATATACAGGAACTTGAAATTTAGTTTTCAATTAGATAGTGATTGTTTTTTACTTACATGGAGAACAAAGTGGATTTGCACAGTAGAAATCAGGAAAGAGCATTCCTTCTGCCGCCATCTTATCCAGATTGGGTGTCTCTTTTGATGGGTGGCCAAATATTCCCAAGTCGCCCCATCCCATCTGGATTGCATTAATTAATTAATAATTGGAAAATCAGGCATTTTAACAATCATTATTATTATGTGTAACATATCCTGGGCTAGCCCATTCTACCAATTTAAAACTAATCCTGAATGAAAATGGGACATCAAAATGCCCAATTAGCTAAGAACCCACATCAGCCCAGGAATACCCAACCCCCCCCCCCCCCCTAACCCCCCTCCCCCCCCCACCCCACCACCACCTCCCACAAACACACATCCCACCCAACAGATCAGTAGCCACGCACCTCTTCAGAACCTCTAATTTCATTGGACCTGGTTATCACGCACTTGTATTGTTTTTAGGTCTAGGGTCCATTGTTCTATTGTTTGTTCTATTGTTTTCTTAGCCAATCTTGTGAGGCGTTCCGAGAGGTGCGTACCGCCTCCAACAGATTCCAAACAAATGAAGAGAAAACAAGAATGAAAAGAATGAAAGGAATGAAAAGAATTGAGCGACAGACCTATGCGGTAAATAGAAGAGCATGGAAATTTAAAATGAATTCTGCTTTCAGCTGAGGCCTAGGATGCGGTGAGCAAAGAAAATACAAAACAAGTAAGCTTACAGGTCCTTACAGTCTGACAGTTGATGAGAATTGCTCAGAAACTCACATCGTCCATCAGCATGAAAATAACATTTGGTTTTCTTTTATCTTCAGCTCCTGCTCCAAAGGAAAACAAACAGACCAAAGCCCAAATCTTCAATTCTAAAAACGCCATTCCTCGATGTTTTCAGCTGTTTTCCTGCAAAAAATTGCTGCAGACTGACTTCACCAATGTACGTTCATGATTGTCATCACGAGTTCTTCAGATGATTGTGTTTGAGCCAACCATCATACTTCACAGCGGTTAACTTCTGAAAACCAAGATGGCGGTGTGTGTAGCCGTCATAGGAAAAGAAGTAAGACATTTCTTCTTATCGGATATTTTAAACGTCTTTCTTGTTTTGACGCAATGTTGATCTCGTTTCAGAATTTTCCGTTATTTCTACGGACGGTTTCTCCTGAAGAAGAGCTGAAATTTCACTACACAGTGCACACTTCACTGGATGTTGTTGAAGAGAAGGGTAAGAAATAAGCCACTTTTGCTTTAATACTTAATTACTTACTTATTTTATCACTGGAGGAAAATGAGGCAGCACTAAGTAAAATGTAGAACTTCTCATAACGTTTCTTTATTTGCCAGTATTAGCCGTTTGTAGAAGAGTTTAGCTCTCTACTAACTTATTACCTGGGGTCTGGCAAGTGCACTTATTGGGCCATTCCATTTTATATCCGCCCCCCCCCCCCCCCCCCCCCCCCCCAAGTCAATTCAGCAACAAGTTGACTTCAGACAGTTATTTTCCTAGCCACAAATTTGTGGCACATGCAGTGGTTAGGTATGACAGGCTAGGCCTGCCCCATACTTCTCTAGGCCTGCCCCATACTTCTCTTGCACCTGCTGAAGAAGCTCAGCTTTTTCTGGCTTGGTTGACATGTTTACTTCAGACAAGCTGCAAGTCAAGAATTGTATAAAATAAGTAAAGTGATGTTCACAAGGATGTTTTGTGCTGTGATTTAGTTGTGATTTCCACTTCGATAAAAGTCACAGCAAAATCACGAGCAAATTAGAGCAAGTTCAAAACAGTCCAAATCGCAGTAACATCGCTGGCTATTCATATGTGCAATGTCTGGCAATCGCAACCAAATCATAAAAATAATTGTGGTGATAAACACCTGTGTAAACATTGCCTAAGGGTAACTAACTCTTACATTCTGAAAAATTTGTATTCAGTATCCTCACTAACTAAAAGTTCAAATGATCCTCGAGAGCTGTACCTTGGTTTGTTATATCCTACAGAAGACTATAAAGTGTATCCTTTAAAAGAGTGTTTAAAGGGAGATTAATAAAGGATGGAAAGTTATTATTGGCACAGTTATTATTTTAGTGAAAGCCTGCTATTTATATTTGACAAAATTAAATTATATTCATATGAATATGAAGCTCAAATTCTGAGTTCTGGAAACACTGACCCCTCCTCTCCAAGCTCTCCTTGGAAGTAACTTGACTATGACATTCAAAATCACTGACAAAATTTGAATTGAATTTCCTTGACCAAGCCTTAAAGATATGGTTATGTAACAAATACTAAAATCAAGTTTGTAGTTGTGGTAGAGTCTGCCAATACTGCTCTAAGAGACAATGAAATAAGAACGGTAAGTCATGGCATTGTTGTGTTCACAAGCTGGATCATCATTGTTGAACATTATCATAATTTTAGCATTCTTTACAGTCTTGGCATTTCTCCAGGATGTTTGCGCAAAAATGTGAAATATTTTCCAGTATATGTACATGTTAGGAATGGCAAATGGTAAATTTGAAACTTAGTTGGATGACAAGCCTTTTTTTCTGTAAGCTCAAGACTATTTCACTTATTAAAATGCATGACTGAGACTGAAACAGCTTCATGATATCCACTGCAGTACAGTGCTGAATTTTAACTTTGTTTAGTGAAGTGGAAGAGGGTAGAGAGGGGCAGGGAATAGAAAGAAAGAAAAAACATATTTCTTCCCCCTCCCCACTCCTTTTCCTTTCAGCCTGACTCCCACACCCTTGGTCTTTTGACTTGTCTCAATCCATGGTTTAATTAAATGTACGTTCACCTTCCCAAATATGCCTCTGCAAGCTAGCTTCATGAGAAAATTGAGACTCCAAGATAAGGACAACTATTTAAAAAAAAAACAAGACTATGAGACCCATAAGTTTTGAAAGACCATCTGTCACCCTTCTGGTTACATACAAAGAAGGGGGTAGTGGGGGGGCATTGCTATCATGTTTATCTCAAGTCACTTGAGCCTTCATTTAGGCCCTTACAAAATGTGAACAAATAATTTTCTCATTCTCAGACTAACATTAGCTACGAATGAACAAACCCTGTTGGTTGCCTTCTCCTCTCTCTCTGGGGTAACACTACCCCTGGGTTTGCTGCTGATGAGAGCTTCACTTGATTGTTTGAATGTTTTTTTTTTTAAATATTTTTAGATGTTTCGGAAACTTCACGTAGCCTATACAGACATGTTTTGCAACCCTTTCTACAATCCAGGAGAAAATATAACTTCAAGGTACGATCAGGACAGTGACGATCTTTTTGTTGACTTTCAATAATTAACATTATGCAAGTTGCACTTACCGGTAGATTGATTGGCCAATTGGTTAAAGAATCTGGTACATAATTATATTATAGCCTGTGAGCACACGCAAAGAGCAAAGTGAGCGTGGAGTGCAAGTAATGCAACAGGAGGAGTATTTTTTCTTTCACCTCGCTCTTGCCCAAAACTCTTAACAAAAATGATTGTTGTGCAGGATAGTATGTTTAGTGATCTAACAGTGATCAACTTTTTCTTTTCTATAGGATCTTTGAAAGGACTGTTTTAGGAATGATGAAACAAGATTAGTCAGCATGAATTTTATTTTGAACACACTGTTGATTATAGTGGTTATCAAAGTGTAGAGAAATCAGTAGAAGTTCCTTAGTAAATGTCACTGTTCCTATTTGGACTTATTTAGAAGTAACCAAACCGAAACAAACATGTTGAGACACAATAAAACAACAACGTGGAGTAATGGGGGGGACACAGGCCTGTGGCAGGTAATTCGCGACTTTGGGTTATGCGCACAAAGTAAGCCTCACTTAAACCGCCTGGGCTGGATCACAAACAAGATGAAGGCAAAGGTAAAACCATGGCAACACACAAGGAATGCCAAGAGCTTGGGGGAAGTCGCCACGCAGACTTAGCCAAACCACAAGGAGTGACCCCTAGTTCAATAAAGTAAACAAAACAACCAATCTCCAAAGTGAAGGGAGGGTGGAAAACAATTTACAAGCTGTTATTACTTTGTGCAATGTTGCCAGGATAATGACCTGGGATTGTGTACTACTGCTTTTATATCGAGACAGTGTTTTTGAGTGCGACCAATGTACTATAGAGTAAAAATACACAACATGGCTAACTACGAGCCATGAATAGAGCTTTTGAAAATGATAACCAATCAAGGTATAGCTAAGATATATTTCTAGCCACATATCTGATCGATTTCTAGACACGAATACCATTTATTCCAAGCTTATGAATAGATCACATGCATAATGAATTGAAGGTTTGCTTATTGTTTACTCACTGGGCAATGTTTGCATGACCAGCTACCCCTAGGGTGCCACGTTCCATTAACTGCATTTTACCACTCGGTAAAAGCTTTATTAACACAAGAATGGTACAATGTGCTGGCAGATGTAAGGGAGAGGTCTAACCCCCCCCCCCCCCCCAACATTAAAAACCCCAAGCTAGGTTTGAAGAGTTGTACTCATTCTCATAGTTTGATCTCCAGTTACTTATTATGCATGGGAAGTGGTTAATATCAGTATACTTTATTAAAGATCTGAAGAGATTCAACCTCGGTTAAAGGGTCTCTCTCTTGTTCTCAACACCATGGGAACAAGGTTGCCTTCTCTTGTTTCTTTCTGCTTACAAAATTTGTCTTGCTGTAGTAGAGTTCACTTGTTACCAATGAAATCCCTTTTTCTCTTTGCCCCAGGAGATGGTAAGAGACCCTGGGAATGAGGTCAGGGTCACTCTTGTAAATATATTAAAAACAAATAAAAACTTGCAAGATGATAAAACAAAATCATATTATTGTTGATCCAGCCTTGTGGGCCACCTGTGACACGGGTGTAATTTTGCCTCAACCAGTCACTTTCCCCACTACCACCTCCCCAGATTTTTTTTTTTTTTTTTTTTTGGGGGGGGGGGGTAATAACATGAAGAAAGATTCAGCCCAAAATTATGGATTTCTTTGACCTTACCAGGCTGGAACTTTCAGCCAGGCCAAAAATGCTGAAAACAAAACCTGAAAATGAAATCAAGTTTCATCCCAGGCTGAAAGGAAACATTGGGAATGTGAAATCCATGATTTCAATGAAAAAGTTCTCATGCCAATCTGAGCTTCAAGTTTTTCTTAGGTTGGTTAAACATCGCCATGTGATCCAAACATAAAGCCAAATTTAGCAATTGATTGCCACAAAATGCCTGCAGACAAGATAATGAATTACAAACAAAGGGTACATTTTTACAAAAATCTTTATTGATGTTTTTAAAAAGAGAATGCATGTCAGGTCAATGCACTTTATACAAATTTTTAAAACAACATACAAATAAGTTAACTACCTATTTCCATGTTTTTTTTTCTCTCTTGCAACTCAAACATTCAGCACTCTCTTCTCTTTGGTAAATCTCGCAACTGCTCACATTGTATGTTATTTTCCTCTTTCAACGTTTTTTCTCCCTTTTATTTTCTCCCTCTCTTCAAATACTTTTTTTTTTGTTTATCTTTTCTCTCCACTGTTGTCATGTAAGTCTATGTCCAAATCACTATACCTACTCTTGTATAATCCATAATGAAAGTGGCATGGCACTTGGCTTTCATTCAAATAACCATTAGCTTCACTGTGTGGTCCCTTGAGAAAAGCCAAGAAACCTGTGAAGGCAAAAATAACTAAACTTCGTTAAAAATATGCAAAGGGTAAAAATACTAAGAAATGACGCAAAAAGAAATTGGCGGCGAATGATGATTCCGTGTACCAGCCATCAGTATGGTGAATACCAGGATGCTCGGCCCCGACCCCTGCAAAACAAAACAAAACAGTCACTTTTAAGACTAGCAAATGCAACATTGTTAACCAGCCCTTTGAACAAGCATCAGGTCAGCTACTTTCTTCTAATGAATTTTTGTATGCCGTACTCCGAATAGAATGTGTATGGCACATGAGCATAGACTAATACTGTACAGAGTAATGTCAAAAAGGCAAAACTGATGCCATTTGAGAAAAGGCAAGAAGAAAAATACTACTGTATGAACATACTAAATTACAAAGAAAAGTTAAAAAGGCAAGGTAAATACTCTCTGGAAGGGCTGGTTAAAACAAACATTCCTAAAGTAATGCAATTTAACTTGTGATATAATAAAAACCACAAATATGAATAAGTGCCGAGATAAATAAATAAACAGTTCCGAGATAGAATACTTATTGTCTAACCTGAACATGGCCCTTCCACGTGGTCTGGGCATGTAATTTGCATACGGGTTATAGGGGTTGTAGTATCCACCTCTAAAACCACGACCTCTGCCTCTTCCTCTTGGTGCACCTCTGTCTGTTGTGCTGACCCCTGGTCGATTTGTTCTTTTAGGGCTAACCTAGAATGTAAATACAAATCTAAAACACTCAAGTTACATAGTAAAATCCTTCATAAATAAATGACCACCCTGGGTTCCTCATTTGGCAAGCTTGAATGAAAACCATCGGAGAGTTTTTAAAAGATTTCAA
Source organism: Dendrophyllia cribrosa (assembly GCA_024195265.1). Taxonomy (NCBI): domain Eukaryota; kingdom Metazoa; phylum Cnidaria; class Anthozoa; order Scleractinia; family Dendrophylliidae; genus Dendrophyllia; species Dendrophyllia cribrosa. The sequence goes on from JAJLRJ010000002.1 coordinate 59,772,748, forward strand.
ACTTTCACTAAATTTGATCAAATGGCACTGGTTTGGTTTTAAAAATGGTTGCAATACACACTGTAAATTTTGTAGGAATAACATTGATCAGATACAAACTAAACAAAGAAACTGTACCTTAATTTGCCTTCCTTTGAACAAGGAATCATCCAAAACGACTGCATTGTCAACACTTTCCTTGTCAGTGAATTCAATATATGCAAACCTACAAGCAAACAGTATTAACACGAGTAAGACAAGAATTATCTCTTCCCTTCCAGAAACAAATCTGATGGTTTTAACTTTTGAGTCTGTAGATGAAATCCAAAAGTATGACCATTCAAATGAATCTCTTCAGTAGTACTCTCATTTTGCACCATAGGATTTGGTATTTTTTGTCTGGTTTTGATCCTACAATGTAGGCACTCTTGATAGTGAAAAGGTTTACCAGTAGGAAGCATGCAATTAGACAACATACCCTTTGGGATGTCCAGTGAATTTGTCACAAAGAATAGTAACTCTGTTAACAGATCCACAGCCATGAAAGTGCTGCTCTAGTTCCTCTGCTGTTGCTGAGTAATCAACCTGAGATGAAAAGAAATGTGTCCATAAAGACCCATACCTGTATTATTACATGGATTGTGTACTCAAAATGATAGTACAGTAGTCTTCAAACATACAGACAAACCTATTGCTAACATCCACCTAAAATGTGAGTAAATGCCAAATTATTCAGTGCAGTTATTTAAAGCCTTTTACTGAATAAGGTTTACATATCTTGATGGTGATTTGTTAGCAATCTGTTGAATTATTAGAGGTATTATTCAGAATTATGAACAACAAGTCACTGACAAGAGGTGATTGCCCTTGGAGGTTCATGTAGGTAGGTCATCCAGTACCTCTGAGTGCCACATAATTCTGTTAAAACAAGGTTTCACAGATAATAACGGAGTAGAGTAGAGTACATTGTATGTTACTGATTAGTTATGTCATTGATATGTTATACATGCACTGGTAACTTAAAGAAACAATTCACATTTACTATTAATAGAATCACAATAACTCCAACCATCAGGGGAAATGCAAAACTGTTTGAGTTCATTGAGTTTCAATGTTATTTATAGTGTTTAATGTGAAGCGGGGGACATTGTTAATGATTTAAGTTAGCAAAATGTTTAAGTAATAGGGAGTTGAATTTATGGAGATTCTACTGTATACACCACATTTACTTACATTGCCAACATAAACAGATCTGGAATCAATTTCCCCTTTTTCTTCAAGAGTTTTTGGGACTAAACAAAGGAAATAGTTATTCGTACAATGTAAGTTTGCCATTACCATTCATTACAATGAGATTCATGAGCTACTTTCAACCCTTGGAAACAAAACTTAGGCCAAAACAGTAAGATGACTGATAAGTAAAAGTCCATCAGTAATATTCTTTGTGAAATTATATGAATGTCCAACCAGCTTTGTAGTTTGAATTTTAATTTTCTTGTCAGTTGTTTATTTTTTCATGTTGGTCTAATAATCTAACAATCTAACAAAGTGAATGTATTAAAGAAATAACAAACACACCAAGTGCATTATTGAGTTATATAAGCATATGGGAATTTTTAAGAACACGAGAGAAGTGCTTCTTGCACTTCACAAGTGTTCTCAAAAATTGCCAAGTGCTTATATATCTCAACAATGCACGAGGAACAAGTTTTTTTATTTCTTTTATAAAATAAAAACAGTTTTAATGAACCTTACATCACGCGCGTGCTTTATCGAGTTATAACGAACTCGGTTTGACCAATTATAGCGTGTGCATTTCCTTGAGCATTTTATAACAATATTTATAACTCCGTAGGGCCTCTTCAATGCATAAAAATTTAATCAAAGGCTCTGCCTAGACTTCTTACATGTTGGTTGACCTGCAGTGGGGCTCATTATTGATTCTTCAACTTGTTTCTGCATTTCTTTTAACTTTTCTGCTTCTTCTTCCATTTCTTTGACTCTTGCTTTGATGGCTTCAAGTTCCTTTATATGTACCATCACAGAAATATTTAAGATCAGATAACAAGGTTTTCAATAATCAAGATATTAAGTCTCATGAACTCTTCCTGTACATGTAGAAGATAAAAGATGAATGCGTTGTGTACTATACAAGGCTTTCAATAATCAAGACATTAAGTCTCATGAACTCTTTCTGTACATGTAGAAGATAAAAGATGAATGTGTTGTACAGTACTATACAAGGCTTTCACTCACCAGCAACTGGTAACCACAACCAGGAATTGTGATGAAGATGACACACAAATTAAAAGTTTGAAAATGATTAAAAGACTGCAGCTGCAGGTGAGCCATGGAAGGTTATCTTAAGTTTTTTTTTCCTATATCCTATCCTACACTTGCTCCAAGTTGCTCATTTTCTCTATGATGATGAGGATTGTTTTGATGTTATTGGGCAGAATGGTTGGATTACACAAACTGGCTACAAAACAAATGACATTATAAAATAGCTGGAGTTTTTCTCAATATGTGTGCATTCACTGGTTCATTCATGGTAACATGACATCTAACAAACAGTTTCTCACCAAACGTCCATGAGCAGGTAACATTTGCGTAAGCAGGCAACATTTTTCACATCAGAGGGTAACAGTGCACTGTTGCCCGCTAGCGCATGCGATCAGACCATGACAAAAGGTGGCATGATTTTCACAACGAAGAAAGCTATACAACAGATCACTTAATGACTGATCCCTCAGGAAACAGTAAATTTTGTTACCCTTGAATCTCGCTGTTTCCTGAGATGAACATCGAGATTCTCAGGAAAAAAAATTACTGTTTCCCTCTGGACCAGACTTTAAGTGTTTTAAAGTTTTTTGGTATTTTATACATGTACAATAAGTGGCCTTGTCCCAGTTGCATTTAGTAGGTTTTGTTTCTTGTACTTACAAGTGAGTTGTCGAGTGAAGAGCATACTCAACAGTGTGTCATAAGTTAGAGCCCGCATCCTCGCTCCATGACCAGCAGAAGACTTTCTCGTGCTTCTTTCGAATCAAAACAAACGACTTGAGCAAGTCAACTTTAAGTACTTTTCTTCTCTCGCCAGAATTCTTCAAAGCTTATTTATACCAGCCCTGACTAGTTTAAAATGTACGAGGGATTTCTATGCGTGTATAAATTTTACAACCAAGGCCGGTAACCCGAGATACATTCTCGTGTACTCGTAGCCAAATATGGTGGAATTTCCACAGTTTTTTACATGTTTCAAATGCAAAGCATTATATATTGCGCCTACAAATTTAGGTAGGCAGGTATATATTCTTTAATACGACAACAAAAAATCAAAAAGGTATGATTACCGGATCTTCTAAGGAGTCGTCTACTGCTGGATCACCAGAAATATCCCCTAATACCGCGTCATCGTCCTTTGTGGTGTGAAGAGCTGCTTCCAACAAGCTATCTTGAGCGCTTTCGTCTAAATCTGCCATTTTCTTTAAAAAAATACCTAGCTAAATAACTTTAATGATATTATCCAAACCTATATCCAGGGGTGCGAACCATAAAAATGATAATAAACAGAGGATGGAAGAGGATGCCGTAGCAGTTTATCGTGTTTTGTCAGTTAAAAGATGGCGGAGAAGCTCAGTCACGTGACATTTTCATCTTCGGCTTCGCACGGGTCTGGTAACGAGAATGAGTCACGTGATGTCTATTTTTGACCAGTTCTCCGCGGACACTGTGCCTGGTAGAAATCGGCGTGTTCAATCCTGAAATTTCAGTTTTGCTTCCAAGTTTCTTTTATTTTGCTTCACTAGCAAGTTTAGTCAAAGCGTTTTCCTGTTGGAAGGCTATCTCTGGTATCAGTGGATGACGTAAAAAGTAAATTGGCGTGAATCTGCGTGTAGCTGTCTTGTGCTGTCAAGCGCGCGAAAATCATGTTTGTTGCTCGTGAGATTCCTGCCGAACACAAAGATTTGATTCACGATGTATCATACGACTATCATGGAAGGCGAATGGCTACTTGTTCCAGTGATCAGAGTGTAAAGGTAAGGATCTGACAATACACACTCTGATGACGGAAAGTTAATAACTCAGATTATTATTATTGTTATTAACTCTGTTCCCTGCAGAGTTTTGATTAGCTTTTTTTTGTTATCACAGTATCACAAGTAAGCTTAAATAATATTGCAGGGCAAAAAACTTTTTTTCTTTGTCCATTGGACAAGTGCCACTCAAATTTTGGTTGTCCGAAAGTGAAATTCACTAGTCCCAAAAAAATGAATAAATTAAAAAAATGTAGTGGTAAAACAAATTTACAATGGACCGTAAAAACTGGCGTATAAGGCACATTTACCCAAAATTTTTGCTCAAAATTGGCGGTCCGGCTTGTATCTGCAGGAACATCTGCAATAGATTATACTTTCCGGGGATATAAGTTGACCAGACTTTTTGAGCCATGAAATTGAACATTCTATTTATTTGAGGTGTAAAACGTGGAGCAAACATTCTTTAACTTTAGATGGTGTAAAAAGTGAGTCTTGGTTCTATAACAGAGCTGCCAGAGTGCCTCTGAGACCAAAAATCAAATTGAAGAATAAGGATCTGCATGAAACATGTACTCTTGCAACCTCGTTCCCAGGGTCTCTCTTCTTCCCGCCCCCTGGAGCGAGAGAGAGAGAGACCCTGGCTCAGGCTGGTCACGTGTCTCCCAGAATCTGGGAGATTCCAATTAAAGGACACGGGGGAGGGGCGGCAAAGTGTGAAATTTGTCTGCTCTAGTTGGGCATTGCGAAACAAATGCAAAAGCGTTCGGCGGCTCGCGAAAAATGTGAAGCAGCGGTCATCCTCAGACTTCGAAAACATATCCACAAGGTCAGGTTCTGAAAGTGTAAGTTGCTTTAGGATCAGAGGAATTGTCATGGCGCTTGAAGATTTACCGCAGTAAAGCTAATTTTGAACTTGCTGCAGAATGCAATCCAATTTTATTACTTGACGCCGCAAAGCTCGCGCTCTTGGTTTATGGCATTGTTTTCGAAAGGCATATTAAAGTGCTGCCGTCTGTTCTCTGGCGATGGCAAAGCAAGAAAGAAGTGGCCGCCACGGACCAAATGTTTGCACGCTGATCAACAGTACACTGTTATAACAGGAAACGATCGAGAGAAGACAATGAAAGCTTTTATTCTTCGTGTGTGAGGCATGCTGTTTAGTTACTATGTTCACCAGTTCCAGTCGTTTGGATGTCTATACATTGTTCATTTATTATACTTGTGAATTTTTGAGCAACAATTTTATCCTTGTGTATTGTTTATTCGCTTTCGTTCGAATCGTTTGACTGAACCTTCGTTATTTCAATTTTAGGATTTTGTTCATATTATGTTCAGTTCGAAAATTATAAGTTGTCAGGATCTTTTGTCCCTCTATTTATTGAGTTATAAACGGCAGGCATAACATAAACAGCAAAATTGAAGCACTTTTCACGGCCAAAGAGATTTCTAACATCCCTATTCGGTTGACGATAAGCCTGGGATGTTTTATCTGTTTTATTCCGGGTCTTGCTATAATCACAGAGAATTTTTTACGTCTTTTATATATATCTTGCAATACAGATTCCTATTTCCAACAAGAGGTTATGGAACATGGAACATAATTTATTTCACAGTGACAGCTGAAACAACAACCGTCGCGCACAGCACGAGCCTTGCCACTGTACAGAAAACAAGGCAACGTTACAAATACTGTCTACCCCTTCTTAGGATTATAATTGTCCACGAGACACGTGACCAGCCTGAGCCAGGGTCTCTCTCTCTCTCTCTCGCTCCAGGGGGGGGGAAGAAGAGAGACCCTGGGAACGAGGTTGGTACTCTTGTAATATAAACGCAGGAATGTGAGCGTTGTGTTTATAAATTGTAAAATTTAGCCTCTAATTGTCAAAATACCTGTGTTGAAACAGTGCTCCCTATCTTTGTCGGACATTTTAAAGCTTTTAGCAATAAAGGAACACAAGCGGCCATCTTGGTTATCTTTAGTATTAACCAGGCTAAATAAAACATGTGCTCAAGAAATTTGCACGGTCGGAAAACGGGTAAGTTTACGAATAAAAAGAAACAGAAATTCGCAGAAACCAGGTTAGTTTACGAAGTACAGAGATGCTTGGGAAACTAAAACTCAGTGAAAAACGAGGAAAAATTTCTCCTGGTAAATTGTACTTGTCCCGTTGGACAAGTGCTTTTGGAAATCCACTTGTCCGAGATCAAGAAGTACTTATCTCAGACGAGCGGACGAGTGGAATTTTTTTGCCCTGATTTGTGTCACAATTTTTTCCATAATAAGGTCAAATCTTTCTTTATAGACACCTGCCTCTACTATAGCAAATACAAACTGACCCCTCTCTATTACGGACAGGTTATTGTGATTTTGGACATTTGTATTAAGTCCACCTTAATAATTAATAAACACACCAATGTAAATGATACCGAAAGACAAAATCTAGGTCCATCGCTTTGATTGCCGTAATAAGCAGGTTTGACTCCATTTACTACAGGTACATGTATCTACAGGAGAAGCACTATTTTCAAATCTTCCTTTTCCTTTTTCATTAGTAAATTTTCATCCCAGGGCAAGGATAACAAATGTTTCTTGTAGGGAGAAACAGGCTCTGGGAACCCAGCAAAAAGAGAAGGGAACCGAATTAGACAGCATTTGTGATAGTAGGAGAAAATTAATAGAAAAACACTTCACAATGTTGTATTAGTAGCGCATTAGATTTTAATGGCAGGATCTGCCAAGGCAGATCGCCTATAATAGTCTGATGCGCCCTACACTAGAATAATGATTCATAAACATTACGGGATCCCTATACACAACAAAATATTGACAAGATAGAAATGGTACAAAGAAGAGCAGCTCGCTACACCCTGAATTGTTATCACTATACATCAAGTGTTACAGACATGATTAGGGAGTTGGGATGGGATTTCTTAGCTCTCAGAAGAAAAAAGAGCAGATTATCTATGATGTACAAGATTCATAATGGTCTCGTGGAAATTGATCAAATAAAGTATATGTCACCAGAAACACATGTTAGCCGTCACCTTCACAAATTCTCCTGTAAAGTACCAGCATCATTGACAAACTACCTAGTAGTACTCTTTCTTCCCAAGAACCACAAGAGATTGGAACAATCTACCACTCAACGTAATAGAGTCCTGCTTCTTTTCACTCTTTCCAAGCCAACCTTGGTCTAGTGCTTATGGTATAAACTGTTATTTATATTGTCTATTAATTACACATTCTCTTGTAATCATAATTATTAATTTTTTTAATGTGATCCTGACCAACTTGAAATAATCATCTCTTGAGATCATCTTGCGAGAATCATCTTGTGAGTGTTGGAAGATAGATAGATAGATACATTTAGATAGAAAAACTCAGTTAAGTTTATAGAAAGCATGCAGGAAATTCAAGTTCTCTTGTACTCTTCTCTCCCTCACTACATACTATAAGTAATGTTTACTACATGAGTGGGAGTGTTGTATCGGCGTATATGTTGTAGTTAATTTTTTATTTCAGGTAATTTTTGTTTTTCCTTTGTTTCAAATTCATTAGCATATATTACCATACCAAAAAACAATGGAAAAATAAAAATTACCTGAAATAAAAAATTAACTACAACATATACAATCATGAGGCGCAGCTGAGTGAATGTATAACTGAGTATAGTGCCGATACAACACGGACGTGAATGTTGTAAACAACTTGTGAAATTCACATTCAGTTACAGGGTTAACCATGTGATTGGAATGGCTCCTTTCTATTTGTTTGTACCCTTATGAATTATTAAGTAATTTTACAAGGGAACTTGCATGTACACTGAAAATATATTTTTGTTTTGCTAATAACAATAGCTCTAGAAAAAAATCTGAGACTCAGACAAAAGGCTAGTGCTAAAAAACGTCAGCTTTTTTAATCTATTTACAGTGGCAAATTTTGTTATAAAATTAATTTATAATTAATTAATAGTTTATATACTTAAATAAACGACTTTTTTCTTTATTTCTTAAAATGCCGCCTAGTATTTAAATTGGCCGTGGGGGGAAATCTCTATTCCTCATAAGCTCGGCTTCTTGGAGATTTCCCTGCCACAGTCACTCCTCCCAAGTTATGTATAAATTTAAAAATTTAAATTTAATATTAATTAACCTAATTCAGTTAATAAAACCAAGTTTTCCTGAAAAATAAATGCCTTGGAAAATTAATGGACTTCTCTTGTAATAATACACAATGACAATTTTCCTTCATTATTCTATTTGACAAGTAAATTTGGTACTGGTATAGGTGTGGGATCTCGGAGAAGATGGACAGTGGCACTGTACAGCAAGTTGGAAGGTAAGTGTAGTTGCCATGGTGACTGTACTTGCATTAAATGAGTTTGGCAAATTTGAGCTCATTAGTAAGGGCCTGGTCGCACTAGTGAAATTTTGATCAAATTTTTCTTTGTTAAAGATAAACAAATCTGTCATCACATCAAGTTTCCTAATGCGACCAGTGTTTCACAAATTTGAAAAAAAAATTGGAAATTCTGGCTAAACTTCAAAGATGCCATAGTGTATGGGTGAGGAAAACAAAAGAAACCGCTTCCAGAAGAACATGCTTTTTGTGGAATGTTTTTGTTTTTATGTCCTTAGGCGTACATTGTATATTTTCGACAGCACGGATGGACAGTGTGACCCTAAAATGTTCTCAACTTTTTTGGACTTCCGTTTGCGGTTTCAAATTTTTGGAAATTTTTGCACAGGCTAATTTTTGTTTTTGACTGTAGTGCGACCAGGCCCTAAGGCATTACATATTGTGTAGCACAGACAGCCAATTTAATTGCAGTACATTAAGACTTTGGGTTTTTTTAAACATAATTTGCTGGCTATGATTTGCCTGTCATATTTTGCCGATAAAACAGAAAACAGTGAATCAAGAAAATTTGCGGATTTTTTTCTTTATGAAGTTAATATTTTAAGTAGTTAGTAGCACTGTATTTTACCAGGAGTGAATATTTTGTTGTTTTCAGATCAGGAGAAAATGATAATGGAGGTGCGATAGCCTCTGAATCACATTTGAAAAAAATCTTTATGGCTGCTAAGCTCTTCACATTGAAGTGTCATAGATGTAAATAGTGTACTTAATAATCCTTATGGCTAGCTCTTCACATTGAAAGTGTAATACATAGAGGTTACTTCACGGTTCGTGAGCGCTTACAATTGTATTCATGAGTTGGAAAGAATCACAAACGAACGAGCGAGGCTTTGCAAGCGAGTGAGTTTGTTCCCAACTCATGAATAAAAATCATACAAGCGAACAAATCGTGAAGTAATTTGTTTCGAAATGATTAAATTATCAACACTTTAGTAGAAGGGTTCTTGGTTTATTGTCAGACTCAACTTTCAAGTGGAAAAATTCACCGAATTTACACATCTAACAAAAATAACCATGACAATAATTTTTTCCAAAACTATAACAAGACTATAAATAATGAGACACTTTACGACAAAAACAAAGCAAGTTTGCGTACCTGTGTTTTGAAGTTTTTGCCGCTTTGATAACAACAACAAATGGCGAGAGTTCAAACTTGCTTGCACGTTTGGCAATTTAATTGCTTTCTTTCACTTCTTTTAGCCTTATTCTTTCTCCTGTTAAATATATATTTTCCCTTTTAGCAAAATCTGTTAAAGTTCTTTTCTTTAGGTCCGCAGAAATCCGCATTTTTTCATTGAAGTGATGGAACTTTAAACCCTTTTGTCGCCATGAATGAATTTCTTCAAGGCCTTCAAGGAGGGCGAAGGCACACTGAATGGCGGGAATTCCCGTGTACGATTTTTGTCACTAGTGAAAAATGTCTTATCGCGATTCTGATTGGTCATACGATATTCTTCACTAGTGAGGAAAATTGTATGACCAATAGGATGGCTTGTCATATGTGAAGGGACGATTTTTATCTCACAGTTTTCTGGTGTGTGAATCTCAGTATGTATATAATAAATGTAAATAGTGTACTTAGTTAATAAATGGAATCTTGTCATATTAAGACTCACTCAGGATCAGTATGGAAAGTCACTTGGGCTCACCCTGAGTTTGGTCAGGTGCTGGCATCTTGTTCTTTTGATAGAACAGCTGCTGTGTGGGAAGAACAAGGTAACAAAAAAACAAGTTACAGTATTCCTTTTACCTGTAAGGTACATCAGTGTCTACCATTAATACTGGCAGACAAGCCACACTATATCTAAGTTGGTTGTCATGTACAGATGTATGTTGTCTCTAGTTAAAATTTTTAAATAGGTAATTTTTCTTTTTAACTAGGTTATTTTTTTCCATCTACTATCTACATGTCCCCCTTACTATCATCACAGTGAAATCAGGAAACAAAGAATTTTTACAGGACTTCCCTGGAGCTGAACACTTAACAACATTGCAAAGTGGCTTATACTTCTTTGTAATATATATTGATATGCTGAGCTTAACTTAGGTGAAAAGTCGGAAGCACAAGAATTAAGATTGACGACCCGGCTATTCTCAAAAACAGAATTACGCGACTGTCAGTACTGTCAGCACAGTACATTTAGACCGTACAAAAGTTCACAAAAACAACTTTTTCTGGGTCTAGAATAACTAGTATGACTATTTCCGAATTAAATACACCGGTTACAATGTACGTATCAAAAATTGCCTGAGAAACTGATTTGGACTGGAAATCCAAATTTAAAAAAATACACAAACGTATTTGCATAAGGCGACGCAAGTGAAGTTAGAACAGTTACTATAAAATCCAAGTCTTGTTTTGTTTACATAAAATCGCTTTTCAACCTATGTTATGAATAAACGAACACATAAAATTGCACAACACAATCTTCTTTCGAAAAATTTTATTCAAATCTCAATAAGTTTATGTTTAAAAGCAAAACGCGTACCATTTATAGTGCATCGAGGCCAAGCTGTCTTCGACGAAATTCAAGAAATCAATGCAACTGAATTTAAGCACGTTTTACATGTACAAACAATTCTCCAAAAATTAACGAGACCACAAGGAAAAAGTCAATCACAGATTGATATCAACATAAATTCCCATCGAAAAATGTAATCTGTTTTACCTTTAAGTCCCTCGCTTGATTGGAAATTCTTTAAATCTCCGCTCCTTTGGTTGTGAAATCCGTAATGAAAACAAACATCTTGGATGTTGTGTGTCGTCATACGCGCATGTTATGCCAACAGGGGGCGGGCACACGCGCCCGCGAAACATTCCGCTAGCCATGAAAAATGACGAGCATAGGTTTAGTTCTGTGAGTATGGGGCTACGCACAGGCTTTCGTCCCGCAGAGCTCCGCCATCATTGCTTCAATTGTTGTCAAAACTAGTTGAAACATGCGAACACTTTTACTAAAAATTGAATGTCTCACATATATTATTTTTTCTAAAAACTCTAAAAATCGCCCCCACCCCCCTCCCCCTATTTAATGTTGCTTCAGAAGAGTGTCATTGCATTACAGGAATTTGGAGGCTAAAACAACATTGATCATTGGTAAAGGAGAGAGGGGACTCGCAAGTTCAGCAAATGGTTTACCAAAGTCTTAAATTTTCCAAAAAACGCGTGTATGTTTCAACAGTTTTGACCACGATTGTTCTTATTGGTCCCAGACTCACCTTGGCCAAACTTTAACCCTAACTAGAACTAATTACAAAAAAATTACCTACTGTAGTGAAAAATTAATCTAGTGAAAAGTTGAATTTACCTGAAAAAAAAAAATTACCTGGAACATGTGTAAAAAGCTTACTTAAGCATTTGCCCTCTCCCCCCGCCCCCCCCAAAAAAAAAACAGTTTTGCAGCTACTAGCTGAGACTTTAATGTTTTCTCAGTCTGTTAAGTTCAGTTTTATCTTTGTCCACAGACCTGCAGTAGCAGTGGTGTATTTAGGCCACCTCTTTTTTAATAATAATAATAATTAATTAATATGTAAAGTGCAGACTTCCATGTAATATTCAGTTGTCCATAAAAATTACATTGTATAGAAAATTAATTAAAATGAATCATTGGATAGAAACTTATTTTTTTTACTGTAACATAAAGCCTACAGTCTTTTAAAATGATGTTCCACAGAGTAGCTAATAAAGCATTTGAAAATACCATGTGAACATTAATATGTAAAATTCTGAGCCTACAATATTTATATTTAGTCGTAGGTTCTGGCGATGGTATATCACATGGTCAGAGCCATTGGGTAAGTACTTCATTCACAGTCTAGACAACAAGGTTTTCCTTCATGTCACAATACAAAGCCCCCTTTCAGAGATCTTATCACTCATAATTAAATAACTTTTAGAGTAAGTAAGAACTTTTAATCATTATATGCGACATTGATATGTTGTTGTTCAATTTTTTTATTGTTGTATTTTTGAAACTTTTTCCTCTCATTCTTTAAAAATTCAAAGTTGTTTATCGGGATTCTTCTGAGGTTAAAAGCGATTTCAAATCAATGTTTCGGCCAGTTTAACTGGCCTTCATCAAAAAATTAAGAAAATAAAAGTCAATATGGGGGGGGGGGGGGGCGATGTTTTTGCTTTGTAACCACACTTTGAGACATATCGTGACAATTATATTGCATTCATGTAATGTTCCTGAAGTGTCTTTTAGTGTATTTTCCCACGCATTTTACACCATGACATTTGACATTTCACGTAATTGTCATGATATGTCTCTAAGTGCGGTTACAAAGCAAAAACATCAGTCCGCCATATTGACTTTTATTTTTGCTGGTGAGCCTTAGCGAGGCAGCCACCTTTTTTACAACAGCAGAAAAAATCCAAAATTTTGTTGGATGTAAGAGCCAAACATGCATTGTCTATTGTTGTTTTTTATTATCCGGGGTATCCACCCCTGCGATGACATCGAGTAAAATTGCATGTGAAAAGAGACCTGACAGAGTTTGAGTAGATTTCCAGCGAGGAAGGGAACTAGAGATTTATATGTGCAAGTCACTTTCTTTCAAGATAATTAACTTAAAAAGCGAAAGAAAACCTTTTATACACATTTTGTTTCGCGAAACTTGTGTTCGCTTTGTAAGTTACTGTTTTGAGCTGACCGCTCACAAATGTAAATAATGACACAGGACGAAAATATTAAACTTGATCCCGCCTCTTATGGTGATGTCAATGATTGTTTTAAACATGATATCTCTGGTTCTACAAGGCACCGGAAAGTGCTAAAAATGGCAAAATGTTGTTTTGATGAAGGTCCAAATCATAATGGCATTTATTTTGAAGCATTACTATTTTAAGTTCCAACACCAGCACTAGTCTCTTTAATTTCATAAAGAAGGTCAGATTTGAAATCACTTTTAACCTCAGAAGAATCCCGAAAAACATCTTTGAATTTTTTTTTAAACCAGTTTTAATTTTTTCTTTGTGTCAGATTCATTACCATAATCTTCACAGTATAAATAAAAATCGAATTGGTGTAAAAATATTCAGTAACCAGAAAAAAATTAAACTGCTGGCAACAATTACTAACATTGATTACACACATTTGACTTTTTGACAGATGTACAGCACCAAAATATATTATCCCTTGTGCACTTGAAATTTCTTAGTAGCTTATTAATAACTAACTTAAGGGGGGAGAAACTTAACTACAAGGTGGTTGCTATGGAAGAGTTCCAAACGTCATATAATGAGTTTCTTTACTTCCTCGGCTATGATGTTTGGTCACGTTCATTCTGTTAATGGTACCATTAAATTTCATAAGTCACAGCCATATTTGGTAAGTCACGTGACCAGAACATAAAAACCCTTAAAACTCAAACATCTTACATTTTTTTCCAATAAAACCAATGTCAACGGCTTAAGAACATCCTAATAAAAAATCTGTAGCATGGATTTGTTAAAATTCACGTAATTGAAAAAGCTATGACGTCATAAAGGTGTATTTTGATACATTTTCTTTAATAACTTTCCTGTTTTTTCGCCTAACGGTAATTCCATGCTACAGATTTTTAAAAAAGTTGAATTGCTTATGATTCGGCAAAAAAATCAGATTTTTATCTCGTTTCCTTTGAGTTTTTACGTTTTTTCCTTCTTACGCGCGGTTGGGGACTGGCACTAGTTACGCATGTGCAATGTCGATTTAGTGATGTCTTGTGTTCAGTTTCATAGTTCCCACCACATTAGCAGTTTATGACACATGAGAAATGCTAACCATGAAATGATGTCCCTAGCAACGACTCCAAAACTGTAGTTAAGTTTCTCCCCCCTTAATTGTATGATTATTTTTAGGTAAAACGAACTTCATTGGTAGACAGTAGGACCTCTGTTACAGATGTCAAATTTGCTCCAAAACATTTAGGATTACAACTGGTAAGAAAAATAAAAAGATAGCAGTGCTGTACTACCAGGAACATAGTGTATAGTGTATAGTGTATAGTGTATAGTGTATAGTGTATAGTGTATAGTGTATAGTGTATAGTGGTTTTATTAGAAGGTGGCAACCAGCAGATTTTGATGTTATTATTAAATGAACCCAAATGGTTGCCTGCTTTGCTTGATTACGACGTTGAAGGCAGCAGTCACCAAATGGGAGCTAAATTAGAAGTGACCTAAACTGCAACGTAGATTTGTGCACCCAGCCCGTCAATAAATTGCACAAAGATTTTGCTGATACAGTATGAAATTGTTTGTTTAATAATTTTCTAGGCCACATGTTCAAAGGATGGGACTGTCAGAATTTATGAAGCTCCCGATATTATGAATTTAAGTCAGTGGCAGTTACAGGTTTGTGTCTTCCTTAATTTTCTATGAATTTGTAAATTTCCATTCAAAACTCATTAATAATTCATGAGCATATCAGCCAATCACACGACGCAAATCGATCACGTGTATGAGCCTTTATACCTGGTAATCTACGGTCATTATGAAAAGCCTAGTGGCGGCTTTGATTTCAGTCACAGGGGAGTGCGGGCTGAATGGCCAAATAATGCAATTATCGCTGAATTTTTAATGAGAATGATTTTAAAATGACCACCATGATATTTATATAATCTTTATATAGAGATTACTAATAATTATGGGTAGTAATGTTCAGGATTCTAAGTGCAACAAATGGTGACTTTAATATTTTTATGCAGTACTGTTTTACAAAGTCTGGTCTTTCGCCATTCTATTTGGAATCTTCAGAAATATTTAATTGGTTGCTTTTATATCTTTTCCTCTCATACATAATTCTCAAATGTAATCAGTGAATATATTCCATTCTTTGTTTCTGCTGTCTAGAGTGCAAAGAAAATCAATTTTTTATTTCAAGTTTTACCTTTGGTATATTGGAACCTTGATGTATTAGCCCTCGGGCCTTTTATATTACAGTAGCCTTTTAATTTTGATTAAAAATACTACAAGTAGCATTTTTAATTTTGATTAAAAATACTACAAGTAGCAGGTATAATACTAGCAGTAATCACAGATTATGAAGACGCGTTCGAAGGAATTTCCGGCGGAAATGAGCCCCTGAAAAAAAAAACAATAAGGGCGGCCATTTGGAAGACCGTCAACCAAAAAATCTCAAATTTTACTGCACATAAACCACAGGACAACCAACACGAAATTAGAATTGCGTTCTTCGAACGCGATTATATATAAAAATAAAATTAATTATAATAAAAATTATTATTAATCTACTTCACATAGCCAGTACTTTAATATCCTGGTATGGGGCGCCATGTGTTTCAAAATTCATACTTTTTTTCACAAAGTTGTTGAAATGAACACATTTTATATGAAATGAATACAAAGCGTATTGAAATGCCAATATTTGTAATGAAAGTACGTGTCCATGATGAATCACGTACACATAGTCTGAAAGTTGTACTACATACACTGAAATCTTCGAGCATTAGCTCGAAGTATACTCTGTTACAACTACAACTTTGCACAAGGAGTCTGAATTTTCTCCATATCCTCAATGCAAATCTTGTAAACTTTTCACTGTGCTTTTCGCACTGAATCTCACGCTATGTTGCACATTTTCTCAGTACGTTCAGTGAACACGTTTTCAGTGTACTTTGTGAACAAAGCTCACCATGATAATACTTCATGTAAACCTTCCCAATGCGTCCCCGAAATTCTTCGAGTCAAAAGTACAGCACTCAGTAGGTCAATTGGGAAGAATTTTCCAGCCGTAAGTAGACAGGTGGCCATGTTGAAAAAGTTTTGAGGTAATAGATCAGAAGTGAGGACATAGAAAACATAGGTGCATTGTTGACAGGTGGCCATTAAAAAGAGATTTGAGTGTAATTTAATGTCAACAACATTTATGATTGGAAGTAAAGGTTAATGAAGGTTAAAATATTTTCTTGCAGAATGAAATCCAACATAAACTGAGCTGTAGCTGTGTGTCATGGAACTTATCCAGGTACTTGTATTAAAAAAAATGACTGTACCATGAAGTACATTTTCTAAACAACAATGTTATATTGTGTAGGGTTTTGTGCAACTTATCTTGCAATATTGCAAAACAGCACACCATGAAATGGTAAAATTTGTTGCTCTTCAACCCATGACCAGGATGGACTCTAGATTGCCTCAAAATAGATGAATCTTTAATCATAAATTTGTTGTATATCTATGATTGTTAGGGTGCATGCACCAATGTTGGCTGTTGGCAGCAATGACCCCAACACTAGCGCAGGAGGCAAAGTTCAAATACACGAGTACAATGAAGCAAGCAGGTAAGTACACATGTTTATTGAAGAGAAGAGTGTTGATAAGGTAGTGATTACAACAACAACAACAACAACCTTTTTTTGGACTCAAGTTTTAATACATGTAGTTTTCATTTGAAAAAAAAAAAAAGAAATGAAAATTTAAATACACCAACTGTAGGGTACTGGCTGCATGGAATATGGGCTAGAGATGCCAGTTTATGGTAGAGTTTCATTTAACTGTCATAATTACCAAATTGTACACATGTACAGCTGTAAATTATACATTGGCTTTGTTCATTTGTTAAAGTTGTTTGTTAACTTGTAGAAAGTGGCACAGAGTGGAGACTCTTATGGCTATCACAGGTGCTGTTCATTTGTTAAAGTTGTTTGTTAACTTGTAGAAAGTGGCACAGAGTGGAGACTCTTATGGCTATCACAGATGCTGTCCATGATGTTGCATTTGCTCCAAATCTTGGAAGGTAAAGATATTATAAACCTAGAATCGTGATTAAATAATCTGTTAGAAGCAATTAATGACAAAAACACAGTATAGCATTTGAGGTACTCAACACTTGGGGCATTTTTCCTTCCAAAAAAGTAAATACATGCAAAGAAAAACCTCTACAAGTAAAGCCTCCCTAGTCCAATATGCAAAACATTCTTCAGGACTCAGATCCACCAAATTATCAGCCCCTGAACAGTTGATTGATCAACTTTATTTAACGAGGGTACCACTTAATAGTCTCAGAGTAACAAACCTGTGGCCCTCGAATTCCAGATCAAATTGGAATTGGTATTGGTTTTTGTGGAGGGAGGAAAACCGGAGTACCTGGAGAAAAACCCTCGGAGCAAGGACAAGAACCAACAACAAACTCAACCCACATATGACACCGGAGTACCCGGAGAAAAACCCTCGGAGCAAGGACGAGAACCAACAACAAACTCAACCCACATATGACACCGGAGTACCCGGAGAAAAACCCTCGGAGCAAGGACGAGAACCAACAACAAACTCAACCCACATATGACACCGGAGTACCCGGAGAAAAACCCTCGGAGCAAGGACGAGAACTAACAACAAACTCAACCCACATATGACACCGGAGTACCCGGAGAAAAACCCTCGGAGCAAGGACGAGAACCAACAACAAACTCAACCCACATATGACACCGGAGTACCCAGAGAAAAACCCTTGGAGCAAGGACGAGAACCAACAACAAACTCAACCCACATATGACACCGGAGTACCTGGAGAAAAACCCTCGGAGCAAGGACGAGAACCAACAACAAACTCAACCCACATATGACACCGGAGTACCCGGAGAAAAACCCTTGGAGCAAGGACGAGAACCAACAACAAGCTCAACCCACATATGACACCGGAGTACCCGGAGAAAAACCCTTGGAGCAAGGACGAGAACCAACAACAAACTCAACCCACATATGACACCGGAGTACCCAGAGAAAAACCCTTGGAGCAAGGACGAGAACCAACAACAAACTCAACCCACATATGACACCGGAGTACCCAGAGAAAAACCCTTGGAGCAAGGACGAGAACCAACAACAAACTCAACCCACATATGACACCGGAGTACCCAGAGAAAAACCCTTGGAGCAAGGACGAGAACCAACAACAAACTCAACCCACATATGACACCGGAGTACCCGGAGAAAAACCCTTGGAGCAAGGACGAGAACCAACAACAAACTCAACCCACATATGACACCAAGTACCGGAATCGGACCACATTGGTGGGAGGCGAGTGCTCTCACCACTGTGCCACCCCTGCTCCATGATAATGAGTAGGCGTTAGTGACTTCTAACATGCAAGACATTCTTCAGGACTCAGCTCCACCAAATTATCAGCCTCTGAACAATTACTATGATAATGGATAGACAGAAGCATAGGCGTATGAGGGGAGGGGCAGCCCCCCCAGTAGTAAAAAATATAGTACTATTCGGGCACCACAGACTTAGACACAGTAACATTACTGAATTATTTTGTGATTCAATGTCTTAATTTATTTCTTTTTATTTCGTAACTCACATCACTCACTTAACTTTCTAACCGAGCTCTATACTACATCGATCATGTCATTAAGTGATAGCTCCATTAGATGCTCATCGCGTGAGCAGGCATAGAACAACAAATTTGCATTGTGATCCGCCAAGCCGGGTGGGAATGATAATGTAGACCGCAAGGGATTGAAACTAAGGGCGCGTGTCTTTTCTACGTACTGTATTCTGCCCATTCCAAAAACTGAAAACCTCAAACTATTGCACCTATTCCTCTTGTAAAATATGGAAAGAAGTCGCTACTTTGATTATGTGTACCTGGAAAAATTTTGGTGTGTGAGAAACAACATAGTTTTGTTAGCGTATTCTGATTTCAGAATGACCAGAATGTCCCAAAAAACGCGCCCTAAGTATAACATTTGGTGACCATCTTGCATGTGTGGTTGGTATCTGGTCATGGTCAATTAAAATAGTATGTCTTCCTTGAAGTCTCGTAAAAGATCCTGTCGGTACCCGGTGTGAAGTGCAAAAAATGCGAGATGTAGAAGCTCATTCTCGGATCGTTCACCGCTGTAGAAAAGTAAAATGTCAGCAAGTGCTAGAATCATCATCATCACGACAAATAAACATGATGTCACGAGTTTCATTCAGTCAAATAAAGTTCAGCACCCCCGAAAAAATTTTTCCTATACGCCGATGGACAGTAGTGACTTCTAACATGTAAAACATTCTTCAGGACTCAGCTCTGCCAACTTCTCAACCCCTGAACAATTACCATGATAATAGGTAGACAGTAGTGACTTCTAACATGTAAGACATTCTTCAGGACTCAGCTCCACCAAATAATCAGTCCCTGAACAATTACTATGATAATAGGTAGACAGTAGTGACTTCTAAGGAAGGTGTAAAACATTCTTCAGGACTCAGCTCCACCAAATTATCAGTCCCTGAACAATTACTATCAAATGATAATGGGTAGACAGTAGTGGCTTCTAACATGTAAAACATAATATTTCTTCAGGACTCAGCTCCACCAAATTATCAGTCCTTGAACAATTACTATAATGGGTAGACAGTAGTGACTTCTGACAGTATCACGTGACCTCCCATGTAAAACATTTAACATGTAAAATGTAACATGTAAAACATTCATCAGGACTCAGCTCTGCCAACTTCTCAGCCCCTGAACATTTACCATGATAATGGGTAGACAGTAGTGACTTCTAACATGTAAAACATTCTTCAGGACTCAGCTCTGCCAGTGACTCCCTTCATAATAAATTATTATTTGGCACAATTATCCAACACAGAGTTACCTCCAATGTTTTATTTTTGTTTTATTTTCCAGTTTATAAGTAACCATGAAAAGATCCAGTTTATTGTTTCATGATAGTGAGAAACATCAGGCAAAAAATTTGTCTTTTGCAGGAAAAAAAAACAGTTTGCTGATCAGGGTTCTCTTATAGTACTCTTGCAATGAAACATGTCTTCTTTTAACCTAGATATTTTAAGAAGCACTAATCTACAAATTTATGAAACTGTTATGCGATACATGGTGCAATAAAGTTGTTCGTTTTTTTTTTTTACATCTTCCAAAGGTCGTATCATCTTTTGGCTATTGCTTCTAAGGATGTTCGTATAATGATGCTCAGGCCCTATGGGTAAGATTCTTTGTCTTCCTTAAATGTCTTTAAACTATAAAATAATAATAATAATGGTTCAGTTCCACATGGTGCCTCTTCTCTGTTAAATTATAATTATACAAAAAAGAAAGAGAACATTTTCCTGGAATTATTTTTCTCTGGAATTAATACATATAGAATAAGGAGGGGTTTGGAAGAACTCAAAACAACAACATAAGAACTCAATTAATACATATAGCATAAGGAGGGGTTTGGAAGAACTCAAAACAACAACATAAGAACTCAATTAATACATATAGCATAAGAAGGGGTTTGGAAGAACTCAAAACAACAACATAAGAACTCAATTTTCTGTAGCTGTATAAAAGAGTATTTTCTTTTTCTTTGTTCATTCTTTCTCTTTTATTATTTTGCTTGTTGTGAACATAACAGAGACCAAGGAACAGGTGCTGGGGGAAATTTGTCCAAACTTGACATCAGCCTTGCAGCACAGTTCAGCGACCATGAATCACAGGTCAGACTTAAAATGAAAAAAAAAACTTGTGAATACTTTAGGCAGAACTAATACCATATTTACTCAAAAAAGTGCTCCAGTACTTAAAAAAAAAATTAGATTTTTAACCCGTGAATATGCGAAAGCGTAATGAACGGGTTATCGGTAATGGCGGCTAATTCACCCACTCGCTCGCTCGCTCGCTCACTTGCTCACTCACTTGTTCCATCACTCAGATGTAAACTTTTTCCGCATATCTACATTAAAACAACAAAATTTGACCTTGGTAATTAGTCAAATCATAGGTGGCGCAGTGTGTAAGCGATCAGACAACAGAGCCGAAGGAAATGAGTTTGATTCTCGTCTGGACGGATTTTTCTTTTCTTTTTTTGTTTGTTTTTTTTTTTTTAACTGAAAATTACTGGTTTTATTTGTTTGTTAACGGTCGTCAAAAGCTGTTACATTTAATTTAAAAAAAAAACGCAATATTGCGTTACCACTCACTCGTTCCATCACTCAACTCAAAA
This sequence comes from Dendrophyllia cribrosa, assembly GCA_024195265.1. NCBI lineage: Eukaryota > Metazoa > Cnidaria > Anthozoa > Scleractinia > Dendrophylliidae > Dendrophyllia > Dendrophyllia cribrosa. The sequence goes on from JAJLRJ010000002.1 coordinate 59,794,136, forward strand.
TTTAGTCTTATCTTAATAGTATGTGTTCTGCGATGGTCTTGTGGATTTGATCCGCGATTGACAGTTGGAGACCCAAATTCATTTTTCTTCGGACTGGACATTATGAAAGTGATGTACTTTTTTTTGTGTGTGTGTGTGTTCGCAAAAATCCTTACATTTAATTTAAAAAATATATTGAACCGTGTCAGTGTGAAAACATAAGCTTACTGCAATATTGCGTTACGTGTTAGCATTTCTTATTCACGGGTTGGCTCTTAGGAGCCTTTGATTGTTACTAAAACATAACTGTTCTTTTCCTCAACGAAAGATAGAAAAGAACCATTATTTGTGCATGAGAATAAACAAATGTTGCAATTGCATCTACAGTTAACTATCTTACGATGGACACCCCTGTAAGGTGGACACCTCTCTAAGATAGACACTCCTGTAAGGCAGACACCTCTCTAAGATGGACACCCCTGTAAGGCAGACACCTCTCTAAGATGGACACCCCTGTAAGGCAGACACCTCTCTAAGATGGACACCCCTGTAAGGCAGACACCTCTCTAAGATGGACACCCCTGTAAGGCAGACACCTCTCTAAGATGGACACCCCTGTAAGGCGGACACCTGTCTAAGATGGACACCCCTGTAAGGCGGACACCTCTCTAAGATGGACACCCCTGTAAGGCGGACACCTCTCTAAGATGGACACCCCTGTAAGGTGGACATCTCTCTAAGATGGGCATCAAGAATTTTTCTTGGTTGGTTCTGGCCAAATTTCACTTTTTCATCTGTAACTAAACTCTCATTAATGAGATTCCTCTCTAAGGTGACAGCTAGAGTTGGTCCTAAAGGTGTCCGGCTTATGTAGTACTAGTATAAGAAGTCTGCAGACCTGTAAGGAGAATTGTTATATCGACATTCAGTCTTTTGTTCAAGGTCTGGAGAGTTGAGTGGAATGTAACAGGTACAATTCTGGCTTCATCTGGGGATGATGGATGTGTGAGACTGTGGAAAGGTATAAAGTTACTGAGCTTGCAGTTAAAAAACTGTATTCTAATAATAGTAATAATTACTAATAACATGATACAGTTTTTTAATTACACTTGATTCCCGATAACTCAAACCTCCAAGGGAAATAGGAAAAGGCTTGAGTTCTAAAGCGGTAGTTGAGTTATGGGAGTTGGGAACAAAATTTAATGACTGTAAATTAGGCAATACTGTAAATCGTGTTTGTTTACATTCTTTATGACTTATCAAATACCCTTTAATACTGACCAAGAAAGTCAAACTAGAATGATTTTATAAACATAACATAGCACAAATGAACAGAACAAAACAAAGCGAATTAAAGAACACTATGGTAGGACAATAATTTTTTATACACTACAAACTCAGTGTTCTGAATAACATCTGTATGTTTTGACTTTGACAGATCAGGTTCGAGTTATCGAGGGTTAGAGTTACCTGGGTTAAAATTACAGCAAATAGATAAAGCAAAACCAGGGGAAATTGATTTTGGTTTGAGTTAGCGCGAGGTTCAAGTTATTGGGATTCAATTGTATACTGATTTACTAAAAGAAAACAATAAACTGAAGTAACACAGCCATTTGGAATTTGAACTGGAGACAGTGCAATTCTCATCACAGGAAAGAGTGCTTTTGCAGGCTACCAGAAAATGTAAGCCTTTACTGATTGTCATTTTATTGTTGTGTTGTTGTGTTTTGTAGCCAACTACCTTGACAACTGGAAATGCATTGCTGTGTTACGTGGTGATGGCACACCTGGGCCAACTAACAGGCCAAGTATGAATGGAAAAGATCCTAAAACAGCTGCACTAATGTCAGGGTTTAACACACAAAGAATGTGGTACTCTTAACAGACAACAGCAGCTAACAGTCAAGAATACCCTTGGTTACCCTAACCACCTACTTTGGCCTTCTTTAAAAGTTCTTGTCAAAACCCATGTGCTGTTAGTTTTTTTCTTTATTCACACTTACAAAAAGTAAGTTACAAACAGAAACAGCATACAAATTAACATACGGATTGTTGTGCAATAGTGTTTATGGCTACTAAGGATCTCCGATATATTATACTGAATGTTTTTAAATATATGTTTGCACTTAGATTCGCCTTAGTAAGAATTGCCATTGATAGAATTACACCAAAGGCAGTTTGCTTGTGCTTATAGAGTTGCACCCTCCATAACTCAAGAAACATTTAATTATTTTACTGAACTTCAATAACGTAGGTAGCAAACTCTTAAGTCAACAGTTATGTTTCATAGCACACTTATAGCAATGACTCTAGAAACAAGGAAGTGAATATAAAAATCAAACAAATTTATGGATTTTTATTTGTGGATTTTGATGCCTACTGTTTGTCTTGGTTCTTAGTGGGTCTGTTGTGTGTTACATTGTAATAATAATAATAAAAATAATAATAATAATAATAATAATAATAGTTCATTTATATAGTGCACACATCCACTATTTGCTCGAGGCGCTTTACAAAGTTATCTCTAAAACCACAAATTCAATCTAAGAAACTTTAGAAACTAAAAAACTAACAATATACCTAAGAAACTAGAAATTATCTAATCTTGTATTAAGGGCTTTGAGAAACCACAGGGGTGACAACCAGAAAATGTTCTGTCAAAACTATGTTCATGTTTATATATGAACAAAGAAAATTTGCTGACTTCTGTTTATGTTTTTCGTGTAACCTTGAATTTGGTCATTTTACATTGTTTGTTTGTAAGGAATTGCAAAGAACCGTACCAAACTTTATAATGCACATGCAGTCAGATTGTTTTCTCTCATTGAACCTTTTGTTTTGTAACATTCTTGCTGCCATTGCCATCGTGGTTACTAAGGTTACCATGGTTACTAAGGTTCCTAAGTTATGATTGATTACCATTTTAAACACCACTTACTATAATAATAAATATTTCAGTAATAAATATTTCATGGTTGGGTTGGGTTGGGTTGGGTACAGGGTTACCTGTTTAGATATCAGGATTGATTTGTGCTGTCACCTTGGAGCACAGTGTTTTAACTATGACTGACATAGTAGTAAAGTACTGCGTGTTTATAACTTCAGTGCCATTGCCCTTCAAAATCAAGGTTTGTGGCTCACAGTTATGGATCTTGAAAAACATCTAGCTTAAAGTCTGGCATGATACATACTGTCTGCACCACAACCAGCTGTCTGCTTTAAGGTGGCTGAACACAGTTTGCGCGCGCTCTTCAATTTCAGCTGCTTACATGAGTCAGCGCGCGCAAAGTTTTGAGAAAAACAAACGACGCGTATTCAGCGATCATTTCATTTTGCTCAGCGTGGATCGCGAAAGTGTTGTTTTTCGTCTTAAAATGAAACAATTTGTTGTTTGTAAAAATGTTTGTTGAATCAATAGATAATATATAGAACCCCTGAAGAAATACACTGCCTTTTTTGTCGTTTTTGTCTTTGGATCGAGAACCCAGTCAAATGCAACGCATGCGCAGTTGACCAAAACATTGTGACTGGATGTTTTAGCGACTTTCCTCGGAAACGTGCTGATTTCTACGAAACCACTCATTAGAATTTCACAAAATTTGGCACAATAATAGTTCCGAATATGCCAAACTCAACTGCCACCAAAAATTTGAAATCTAACAGAGGAGATTTTTACAAAATGCAAACATATTAAACAACAAATTACTGAAGATCCCTATGTCAAAATTACATGAGACTAGTGTTAGAGCAGTTTTCAATTGACTGTCGAAAGTAATTACACAATTGCTTTGGTTTTGCATTGCTACGCTTTGTGATTGGCTAAAAAATCTCGCGCCATTTTCTCGACCAATCAGAAGTAAAACCAAAACCAATCGTGACTTGCTCGCACGCGTTTTCCCGCGCTTGGCGCCCGCGACATGTAATTGCTTCGAGCTCTGATTGGTTCATTGGATTGTTTACGACTGCTGTGATTGGTCAGAGTAATTACTTTGGTTTTGGTTTTACGATACTCAATTGAAAACTGCTCTAACATGCGAATATTTTTACAAATAATGAACAAAATCTAATGACTAGATTTTCTGAAAATAAACGAAACCAAATATCGCAGGCTGATTTCCAATCCACCGTGTTGCCATGGCAACACCCTAAAAGCTCAAGAAAAATATCAAAATATAAAGCTTGTTGCTTAATCTTATGCCTCGCCAATTTTGGGCGCCCAGTCGTAAGTGGTTTTAAAATGACAATGAATGATGCATAGGTACAGTAAAACTGTGTTCAGCCACCTTAAAGTAAAGTGCCCTTATACATGTAGATATTTCAGGTATAGGAAAATATGCGAGGGAAGTGCTGTAGAGACCAACTTTAAGTGTCCATCTTGGATGGGTATCTGTTTTTCAGGGGTGTTCGTTAAGAGAGAGTTGACTGTATCTAATTCTGCTTAAATTAAATTTCCTGTTGTTGTTGGGGATGATAACAAATGATAAATTCAAGTGTTTTGAGATTGTACTTTACTAAAGCCAATCACACATTGCTCTAATCTCAACATGATGTAAAGAACAGAAGTGACTGAGACGCTTTATGGTCATCAAAATACTTAGTTTGTACTTGCTTTTTTATCTCCTTTAAAGAAAAGTTGCATTGTGACAATGTAGGTTACTGGAAAGGTAAAGGTCTTTTAAAAATATAAGTTAAACAATAATAAAAATTAATAAAATAAAAAAATAAGCTAACCCTTGTACAATGTAACCATCCCCATTTTGAGATAAAGTGATCACTTCATATCATGCAGGCAGTGTGACCCTATGTAACAAATTATTTGTGACTTGTAAATATGCAACAAAATAATTACTTACTGTTAGTAGTAATCGTAAACATTTGTCAAACCTTTGTTCAACTCTTTGCAATGATTGTGGCAAAGGAAAAATGCAAGAACTGATTTGTTGCATGTCGAACTGCACACTTTTTTTGCACATTTTGTCACACTATTGTTGCCAGACAAGTATTGATTAAGAGTAACATTGCTTACAAAAAAAAACACCTCCCACAAGACATAACCTTTTTTAATGTGAAGGACAATTTTTTATTGTTAAAACTTTCAACTGTAATTACTATGAATGGTGCATGGGCCACAGGGCACCTAATCCATCATTTTTACCACCAAATACCCAGCAAAAGGTTGTTTGCAGAGGGCACCTACACTTTAAAAGCATTCACCCAACCTGTCTTGACTTTTAGTCATACAATTATATATATATATATTTTAGTAAAAATATTCCTGTTTATCTCTCTTGCTATTGGGATGATAAAACCCTACCCTGATGAGGACAAGACAAAACAAGAGAAGATGAATGATTTGTTGACAAAAATTCAAACAATGATAGCATATGACAATATTGATCCTGTTTCAAACATTTTTCAGTCAAATGCTGTATTAATAGCACACTCTTGTAAGCAACTATCACCAGTGTTATTATATATCCTAGTCGTGAGTTAAGGATGGTATGGTTACTTACAAGAGAGTCAACTTTAGTTGAGTATTATTCTTGTTTGATCCTGACCTAAGGTATAGATAAATTATATTCTTTTTTGTTAAAGAAGCTTTCTGGCATAACTGGTCTAAAATGCAACACTGGCGATTTTAAGCCTATGGTTAATAATTTTCATTCCAGTGCTCATATATCATATTATTTTCTCCATGTCCATTTCTAGTTAAAATGTAGCAATATACTTCTTTAGTTGTGATGTTATAGGCAGCATTTCCAGATCAGCTTGTTGTGCCACACATTTCCGGATGTTTTCGCAGCACAAGTCAATTAGAGTGGGAACTAAAAATAAAATAAAAATATTAGTGAAATGATTGGCCATTTTCATTACTTGTGACAAGTCAGTCAATAAAGTGAATGGAACACAGCCAGCGCTCATTTTATGCAGTGTTTTTGAGTAATTGAATTAAAACTTGTAACAAAACAGTAAAGGACTTGGTGGAAAAAGTGGGTGATGACTTTGGTTAAAAATATATTCCAGTGGCTGATATTTCCTTTGATTGAAACAACATCCCATTGTATGACAGGTTATTCCCTTGGTGTGCTCTTAACCAACATCCCCCTTGTATGACAGGTTATTCTCTTGGTGTGCTCTTAACCAACATCTCCCTTGTATGACAGGTTATTCTCTTGGTGTGCTCTTAACCAACATCTCCCTTGTATGACAGGTTATTCTCTTGGTGTGCTCTTAACCAACATCCCCCTTGTATGACAGGTTATTCTCTTGGTGTGCTCTTAACCAACATCCCCCTTGTATGACAGGTTATTCTCTTGGTGTGCTCTTAACCAACATCCCCCTTGTATGACAGGTTATTCTCTTGGTGTGCTCTTAACCAACATCTCCCTTGTATGACAGGTTATTCTCTTGGTGTGCTCTTAACCAACATCCCCCCTTTATTGCAGGTTATTCCCTTGCCGTGTTCTGAGCCAACATCCCCCCTTTATTGCAGGTTATTCCCTTGCCATGTTCTGAGCCAACATCCCCCCTTTATTGCAGGTTATTCCCTTGCCATGTTCTGAGCCAACATCCCCCCTTTATTGCAGGTTATTCCCTTGCCATGTTCTGAGCCAACATCCCCCCTTTATTGCAGGTTATTCCCTTGCCGTGTTCTGAGCCAACATCTCCCCTGTATGACAGGTTATTCTCTTGGTGTGCTCTGGGGTCGGGTTGCACCTTTCCAAATACCGTGATTCGCTAAGAAAACAATAGAGCTGCGGGTTATCCATGTCCAATGAAATAGAGGTTCGGAAGAGGTGCAACCCAACTGCTGCTCTGAGCCAACATCCCCCTGTATGACAGGTTATTCTCTTGGTGTGCTCTGAGCCAATTGTTAGGAACATCTATTCTCTCATAGCATAAAAAAAAAAATAATTGTCTTCAAAAACTTTCAGAAAAGGAGCTCCCAAATATTTTTTTGTAGCCAACCACTGAGGAGACCCAGTGAAAACCTTATATAAACAGGCATGTTTTTAGTGATCCTATGTAAATTACTCTTTGTTGACATTTGTTGTAATATTCACACTGTATTAAAGCATATCAATATTTTTAAAATGTGCGATAAGAACTTTGTTTTATTATGACTTTGTGTTTGCTACAAAGGCAACCTCCCACCTAGCATCATCCAATAACAATACAACACTCTTGCACTTCATCCACAAAAGTGCATTTTCTTTTCAAAACCACACATTTTGTTGGGTTTTTGCCCGTTTTCCACACTAAGCACTAGTGAAACTGAGACTTTGGAACACTGTTGCAAAATCAGAGACTTGAAAATGCATTTTCAATTTCTTTCCGTGGACAGGTAATAACAATAAATTAGTGGGTGGATTGAAAACCATGATGCTGTATTCCATCATTTTACTGTGGACAATAGGCAAAAATGCATCAAAATAATTTGGTTTCTGAAAATATTTTGCTGTTTGTGGCAAAGTAAAACATAGGCACGCATTGCGTGCATGAGCTATTTTGAAAATTACCTAAATGATATGAAATGGTGAAAGTAACAAAACAGCGGAAGTTAACTCGCACAAATAACCGCTTGCAGATATACGTTTTTCAAATCCTCCGGCCCGCCCACTACCAAAAAAAATACCGAGATAACCAACTGGGTCCCGTTTCTCGTTTCTCGGCTAGCTTTTTTTCACGGGATTTCCGGAGTTATTTTTTGACGAAACTACGGCCCCAGTGAAATGAGCAACTTGTTTCAGTAATGAGTGTATTAAATTAAATGTCAACCAGAAAAGTCCTGCACATAAATTTGATGCATCCAAATTGAAGGCTTATTATTTCCTGGAAATTTGTCTCTAGTCTTTTTTTAAAGGTTTCTTTTATTATTCACAAAAGACACGTGGAAAAGGTTCCTTTGGCCTGGAGGACGCAAACTAATTAAATTAAATTGTTTTCAACTCCAAACCACAAGCTAATTAAATTAGTGACACGAAAATTCTTTGAACCACCTGTTTCTGTAATGTCAACCAGAAAAGTCTTTCACAGAAACTAAACGCATGAAAAATGAATATAAGTAGTCTCCTAGTAAATTGGAACTAATATTATTTAAACAACTGTTTTTATTCTCCACAAAAAAGTCGTGCAAATAGAAACAGAACTAATTAGATTAAATTGTTTTCGACTCAAAACCACAAGCTAATTGAATTACTTACACGAACATTGTTGAGGTTTTAACATTTGGAACCAAACACCTTTTCCTGTAATGTCGACCAGCAGAAACTTAGCGCATCCAAAATGAATTTTGCTTGTTTCCTAGTAAATTGCAACTAATATTTTTTAAACAGGCGTTTTTAACGCACCATATAAATTAACTAGGCATACCTATCGATAGAGTGCCAACGAGGAAATGATTTTGATTTGTGTGGCAACGGAATTATGTTTTTGACAGTTTGGTGGCCCTTTGACCACACTCACCGAAGAAATAAAAAATGTCATGCTTTGATCGGCTAACTGAAATCAAAATCGCTGTAATGTTGTAGTAAACATTTCATATCAGACAATAAAGCAGCCAAGAAACGTTTTAAAAGCTATTGAAAACGTTTTAAAATGAGTAGAACGAGTAGAAAAAGGTTTGGAAATATGAAGCGTGCTGCAAAAGTTGAAATGGAGAATTCTTGTTCAAAGGCTAACCCTTTTACGTGTTTGTTCAAGCGTGAAACATGCAAGTCCGTTGCGTTACCGCCTTCATGTTTCTGCACGTGTAATCAAGATTTATTTTGTACAAAAACTTGTTTAGTGCCAGTTGTTAAGCCTTTTCACTCGTTCGAATTGTCGTCAGTTTGCTCGACAGAACGAATTTCCCTTGTCTGTGTGTGAAGAAGCGCGACGGTTTGTCTAGACAAACAAAGTTGCATATTTTACGCTTGAACAAATACCTAAAAAAGCGAGCCGTTCACGATGCTTTGTTTGGAAGGGAATTGTTGCAACGAAACACGTTAATTAACATGAAGATTCTGACGCTGACATTATTTTAGGAGTTTAAAACATGCGATATGTGCAAAATCTTTTTAAAATCAGTTTGTAATTTCAAGAATTTCACTTCAGGAAGATTTTGGTCACGTGCTAGGCAACGGGTTCTTGGTGTGGCAATAACACGTCTTTTCATTGGCTCTAATAGTTCCCGCCTTGCAATTGGCTCAAACCAAAGTCTACATTACATTACATTACATTACCTTACACTTTTTCAGGCTCGATCGAGAATTTTTCTGCCTTAGCACTTCCTCGCGCGGCACTATTCTCTGCCGCCTCGCCAGCCTCGCGTCTTCGCTCGGCTGGCTCGTTGGCAATTACATTACGTTTTCTCGAAAACATGTTGAATTTCATCACGTACCAGGACAAAGTTCAATATTTGCACGTGCACACAACGTGACTGCTCATACAAAATACAGTCGCTTCTCGCTTATAGTAATCGCTTGAGGCATACAATTAATAACCTACACATCAGCTCACATTAATTCAAAGAAAGATAAACGTTTTACATACTGTAAATTGTAGATTAATTGCATTACATTTTCTCTGTTGAACTCCATGCATCACGGACAAGTTTCTATAAGGACAAAGTTCAACATTTTCACGTGCAGACAGCGTGTCTGACAAAAAAAATCCTATTTTAAATAGTAATCTCTTGAAACCCAGGCTTGAAACATACAATTCATGTTCCGCATCATATTATTTGAAATCGGCTTGCCGTTTTTGCAATAAAACTATACTCATACTTCAGTATAAGCTCACCTATGAACGTAACCGTAGTCCACATTTTTTGGACGTCTCATCCCCCGCAGACCATTCTACCATTCATGCATAGGGCACATTATAGGCGGTATTTCCGAATAAATGTCCTTGATATTGCCAGGTTAGCAAGCCAGTCGGGATTAGAGATTAGTTCCCAAGCAACAAATTTTCAAAACTTTACACTTTTAGTGTTTGCGGCAACAATCGCGGAGATTCAAGATGGCTGATTTTCAATTCATGTCAAGTGCCCTTCTTTGACCTTCAGTAATACCATTTTAGAAGCGAAAATTTGATTGGCTGACATAGTACACGGTGTACATACTAGAGGCAATCTGATTGGTGTGACATAACCCAAGACATACATACAAACAAACAAATAAACAAGCTAACAAACATACTAACATCACAAACCAACCTTTGCGCCTGCTAATGAGCTATTTTTTTCAAAATAGCTCAAAAAAGGAGACATTTGAAAAAGTCTTAAGTGTGGACAGGACCATAGCATGGTGTTCCATATTTGTCATGCAAACCTCCTGATAACATGCAGGCATTCTGATAGTGGGGAGCAATATGAAGGAATACTTGCAAGCTCTTTTGTGCCCCGGGGGGGTACTCGGGTATGTTTTGGGTGGGTATGTGCCAAATTTGAACCCAGTTTTAGAAAGAATTTGCACTCATAGTGATACCCCAATCTAGAAATAGGTCAATTTTTAATACCCCATTCTAGAAAAAATGGCTGCTGATAATTTGTTGCTTTCATGGGTTCGAAATATTATACCCTGTTCTAGGTAACGTCCCTAAAATGGATACCCAGTTCTAGATCAGGAGTCCCAAAATCACGAACCTGTTGGGCAGCATATACCCGTATAGGTATTTTGGGGGAGTACCCCCCCCCCCCCGGGTTTTGTGCCCATCTCCTGCTGTCAGCACTCACAATATTTTTCCTTCCTGTCCAACCTATAGTTGTATCCTTTGCTCCCCACTATCTTAATGCCGAACAGGCTACAATTTCACGGGGTGTGGTGACCTGGGACAGATAACTTTATTTACAAAAATTATGGGCTGGGTTGACAATCTGGGCATTTTGGCACCCTTTTTGTTGTGCTTATTATGAAGTTTGGTCTTCTATACATAAAATTTATTTGTCAGAATATGCCAGCCCAGAGAATGTCAACAAGCCTTGTTTACAAGGGTCCCAGTTATCATGCAATTGGAAACTATTTTGTTGTTGTGTTTCAGCCGGCTTCTAAACATATGGAGATGATTAGTGTGTTATGCTTATTGTACATGTAAAGCGTGTTACCCGAATATTGAATGAAAAAGCTTAAGTTCTGACCTCTACATTGGATGATTTGCACTTTTTTTGTTGTTCCGTAAACATCGACAGCAACATAGAGATCCTTGTCGATGGGAACATCAAGAGCACACGGCCCAAATTTCATGCCGTTTACAAAAAAGTACAATTCTCCTGTGAGGCTGACTTTAACTCCTATACGCGACCCAACATCAGTGGGCTTTAGTTGCATTTCACGTGCTCTTTTACCACAGAACACTGGGTTAGTGTCTTTATCTCCGGCTTCTTGCCGTTGAAAGTTGTGGCTTCCATAGTCCTTAAGCTGTTCATCCCCTAATGGCTTTTGCATGGTGGATTTGATCGCAAACACCCATGTTCGTCCCATTTGCGCCATGTCGGGCAGCAGATAAGGCGGTACGCTTTTAATAGTCTGCGGGTTGTGAGTTGTTATTCCGCAGCGTACATGGCCAGACCAATCTTTTTCCTGCTCCTCGATCTCAAAAAGAAATGTCTCGCCGAATGCTAGCGGTCGACGGCTGAATACGACGGCATTAGCAAAGCTCTTGATTCGCTTTGCAGATGTTTTGCACGGTGAAAGCTCAACATGAGTACCGTGCCTTTCGTGAAAACGCATCATTTTTTGCGAAAGTTTGCTTGTCCCTGGCTACGTTTTCTGTAACATACGTCTCCACAAGGGTCTGATGTCTTCTCTTGTGTCATAAAAATTCATTTTAACAGTACAAAGCTACGGAAATCTGCGTCAAGCAGACGAAAACTTTTGCCTAATGCGTTCGAGAACGCCGACTTCTCAAATCATCAAAACATGGTTGTTCAGACACCGAAAAGGAGTGACATTGCACAGCGGCATCTCATTTATAGATATTTCCTTCATGTAACTTCACGAGATAGACTCACTGAATCAACATGGCGCGTTATTTGCGTGCCTTACAAGTGCATACACAAAAGCTTTCATTTCGTCCATCGACGTTCTGTTTATCGGCAGTGAGACCAATTCACACAGGAAATGCGAAGCTAGGGGATCTTTACAAGGAATTTCAGGCTGCTACTGCGAGAGTGAAGACCCTAAAACAAGACCCGGGAAATGACCACAAACTGAAGTTGTATGCCTTATTCAAGCAAGTAAGCTTAACCCTTTGACGGTTCTAGATTTTTGAGATGTTTTTATGCTGACATATTGTGACACTATTTAAATAACACTGAAACAGTAGAGAGACTAATATTTTTATATCTTTTTTGAGACGATGTCAAGACCCTTCTTTAAATGTCAATTTTGAGATTGACTGGCGACCCCCTAGGGGGCTGTGACGTCAAATATGCTAATTATTCTAGTGAAAAAATGAAGAAACATTGTCATGCAATGTTTTGCTGGCCTGTAGCCTCGGTTTCCAGGCTGTGAGCCATTCTTAACCTGCAAAAGAAACTAAAGGATATATAACTATCTTTGTGAAAAGTTGGCTTGTTTGCATTGAATTTCTTACTTCAGAGGTTCACATGAAAATGTCACATTTTTTACTCTAATTTGGTCGCTTTCAGGTACATTCAGGGCACAACTAAACTCAAGAAAACTTAACACAGTTAAAACAGCATATTTCAACTACTACCTTCTAAGAAATGACCATATGCTGACAATCAGCATGCCAATTCACCATTCCCCGGCGAACGATAAATCAAGGAAAAAGAGTAAAAGGGTTAAGAAGTTTAAATATATTATACCTGCCAAGTCTCACGCCTGCGAGTCCAAAACTCTGATCTCACGCCTACTCACGCCTATGGAGCAATTTCTCACGCCTGACTTGCAGATTTGAGAGTATCAGCCTTAACTTAACTGGAGACCACATGCAAAAATTCAGTTCATTTGGAGGAAAAAAAAACGGACCAAAAAGTCATATAGGCTGGTTATGCTCTCGGCCCTTCAATTAAAAATATGGTTACGTTCATGAAAATATGGCACTTTTTTGTAGGTTTTTATCGTTCTTAACATTACAATGTACAGCTAGATGTTATTAAACGGAGGTCTGAGGTCCATGGAAACTTCTGAATTCTTCGGAACATCTTTGGACAACTTTGGATATCTTTGGAATAGATCGGATTTTCTTCGGATTTGGTCGGATCGCCTTCACACATCGTGGCACTCCCACGAAAAAATTCTCACGCCTATTACTTGTAAAAAGTTGGCAGGTATAAATGTTTCAAACCACTGTACTAGCTATTAGTGAATCTTCCTTTTATTAATATTTTCAAATCATTCACGCTAACCCATGATAATATCGGTATTAATAATAATATTGTTAGGGTGTACTCATAATGCACCTATCAATATTAAGCCGCAGGGGGGGGGGGGGGGGAGGCCGGGTGTAGGCGGGGGATTGGACGTAACAAGTATGCCAGTGGTAGGGACTTTTGATCATTCGTCGAGTCCCGGGGTGGGGGCTTTTGACTTTCACTGCTGGTGGCCTGGGCTCTACCAACGCCATCTTGGATTTTCGTCGCACTGAGACCTGGTAACCAGCAGACATCAAAATGGAGGCTGCTTCGGCTGCTTCGGTTTCCGTGAAGAAGGTAGGAAATCTGTGATCATGCTGGAGATTCAAATATTTCAAACCGGATGCAATGACACGATGCTTCTGACAATGGAGATACTGGCTAGCTCCGAGAAACACATTAACTTAAACGCAGAATAAACTCCAAGGAGCTAAAAACAATTGCAAGATGCCACTATCACTTCAATATAGACCGTTACTATCCCATAAGACTTGGATCTTAGAATCTTTTAGTCGTGACGAAGAAACACTATATTGCAAGTTATGCTAACCGTAGACTTGCGCTCACATTAAATCACGTATTGAGAAATGAACTGATCCTAAGCAGGGAATAATTCCTACTTAAGCGGCTACTACTGATCTTGCAACTCTTTTAAATTGAGCCAAAGAAACTCTATTGTCATGCCAAGAGCTAGCAAACAAATGACGGCGTAACTAAATGTTCTAAACGGCTCTGGAAAGCGTAAATTCCTCCTGTCAGTATCACAGTGAGAGCTCCTTCCTAAGATTAAAAAAAGGACAACATTTAGAACAACAGGCCTGTTATATCTTTATTTTGATCTGAATGGAAAAATCTCTAAGACACATACTTGGGGTAGACTTATTCTAAAGCTGGGCTAAAATGCTTTTAGCGACGAGCAGGATTTGTGCTAGGCCTGTCACCTTTTATAACAACTTAAGAATAATGACCATGAGCTATTAATGGACATCATGCCATCATGCCCAGAGCTAGCAAACAAATGATGGCATTACTAAATATTCTAAACGGCTTTGGAAAGCGTAAATATCTCCTGTCAGTATCAGACTTTTTCCTAAGATCAAAGAGAACAACAGGCCTGTTATATGTTAATTTTGATCTAAAAGGAAAAAATCTCTCAGTCACGTACTTGGGGTAACTCATTCTAAAGCAGGCCTAAAGTGCCTTTTTGCAACGGGCAGGATTTGTACTAGGCCTGTCACCTTTTATAAGGATATTTTTAAATATCTCACCTCTGACCTTTCAGGTGTGGTCAAGGGTTAGGGTTAGGGTGTGGCTGACTCGGGTCCTTCAACAGTTGATCGGACTGTTTAGCACCCCATGTTGGTAGATGTTGGACCAGCATGTTGTGTTGGTTGAATGTTGGTGTCATGTTAGATTTTAATTAAGCTGAATTTCCAATATATATTAGATAACAAATGTTGCAAAGCTTACAGGAGTCCAGTAGCCTAGGTCAGAATGATTTAACCCATTGACACCTTAACTGCCCGAAACCGCCCATGACGAAACTATGGTCCTTCTACCATTTATGACGTCATCCCTTTTTATGATAAAAGATGTCTTTAGCACCTATCTCAAGCAGAAGGAAGAAATCTTTCAAAAAGTGCTCAAATGTGAGAGCTCTTGTGAATTGGGCCAGATTTACACTCGAAAATCCTATCAGATTGCTAGCAATTGCCTCCAAAGCAGTCCAAAAACGGCATTAATGGCTTCAAATTGCCATTTTTGGAAATTCTCTAGGATTCAATTGGTTAAGATACCCAGCCACTTATTTACATATCCCTGATCATTTTGTAGAGGCACATGAAAACAAAAGGATCCTTTCTTATTCAATGAAATGCAAATAAGTGGCTGGGTATTCTAGAAATATCTAGTCCCGGGGTTCCTGAAGATATTTGTATACAGTTGGGGACTTATTGTTTCAAATTTTATTATTATTATTGCTGTTGTTTGGTTTGTTTTTCATTATAGATGATTAGTTCCTCCTGCTATCATATACTGTACTGTTTGATGGTTTTAATAAAGGATATTAGTTCACTAGTCCCAACATGAGCCTCATTTTAGGGGATGGATGATGTCACATATGCCTTTTATTTCTTGTCCACTATTATCTAATAGGCAAGTGTTGGAAAATGTAATGACCCCAAACCGGGAGCATTTGATTTTGTTGGAAAAGCAAAGTGGACTGCCTGGAATGATCTTGGTGATCTGTCGAAGGTTGGTAAATTAGGGAGTTGAAGCCAAACAAAAAGCCACACTGAAAAACAAAGAATAAGTAGAGAGGCTAAAGTATTAGAGGCTAAGAGTGGCAGACAGAAGTACATGTAGATATTTGGTCGTTCACCATTATAACTATCCCTTAAAATGCAAAGCAATCAGGTTTAATTAATAATTGATTTAAACTCTGTTTCTTTGCAGGATGATGCACAACAGAAGTACATAGATTATGTAAATGATCTGGCAGGTAAGTATGTCAGGGCTTTGGTTTGTTAGGTCATTTTGTGATTTTAACTTGTTATTCAACTTTTCTCAGTACAATTGGGTACCATTGATGAGGAAACAAAGACTGCAGCTCCTGCTGACACCTCATCAACTGATACGGGAAGTAAATACAAAGAACTAGTGGTAACGCTTGAGAATGGAGTACAGACAATTCGCATGAATAGACCAGCAAAGTATAACGCCATTACCTTGGAGGTACATGTATGGAACAAGGATAAGTGTTTGCACCATATACATCTAATTGCAGAAATGTTGTCTTAGAAAATACCAAAATACACTAAATAGAAATTAATTACCTTAATGATATTTACAGAGATTTCTTTTGCATACATGGCCTTTCATCAGATATTTCTTCCAAACAAATTTCTATCAAATAAATGAATCAATTTTGATCTCAGGAATGAATATATATTTTTTATTTTTTGACAATTTCTCTTGTTTTATCCTCTGTGAATATCATTAACCCATTGACGACCGTGCCGGCCAAAACTGGCCGTACAAGACTCCACTGCTTTAAAAAATTGCAACTTTCTCAATCGTACGAACATTGCCTTAACCCTATTCGGCCGGGGGGGGGCACAAAGTGCCCGCGCTAACTTTCAACATTCATAACTTCTTTAACCCATTGACACCTGAGGATTTTTACGTTTTTGAGTGATTTTCTGCATACACACGCCCCATAGGATTTCGTGACTGCATATTTGGAGTTACCATTGAAAGTGCTGCTGTTCTAAAACACTGAAGGCTCGAGTTTACTGGAAACGTCATTGTGACGATCTCATTTTGCTTGCTTGATTTGCAATAAAGGGTCCAATATGAATTATCTACGATTTTTGGTAAGTTCACAGCCATTTTTCATCTTTAGTAGCTGCCTGGTGAGCATCATTAAGCTTGGAGGTAGTTCAGAGTCCACTTCTCAATGAAGCGAGTTAGTTGTTGTACTTCGTTTGCGAATTTGGCTCGTTGCTCGTTGAACTGGAAAAATGGCCGCCTGGAAACGAAGCAGCTTTGGGACTCGACTCTGGATGAATTTCTCGACCTACTGCGGCATATTTTGGAAGTTGCGACCACAGGAGAACACAACAAGCGCGAAATTTCGGCGGTGGGTCGGAGTGGCTGTGGACTTAGTATAAATATGAAATGTGTGCGGAAAGAAACGAACGCTGTCAAAATTCTTGGCCATTTCCCAGCATGCAGTGCGGTGGTGATATTGAAAATTGAGGCAAGGTCAGTATGCATTAGAACGAGAGGCTAGAGCTCGGCCCGAGCAACGAATAAGAGCAAAAAAATTCACTGCAAAGCTAGGACTATGACTGAATTTTGCTGTGAATGTTGATTTTTGGGTTTGCCATGATGATTTGAATAAAAAAAACTAAAGGCAAAAACGTGATTTTTGTTGTTTTTCTATGACGTTAAAAATGGTAATTTTTGTTATTGTCCAAATTCAAACGCTGATATTCTGCAAAAATCGCTGACTTTTTTGTGTTTATTGGGTATCTCAATTTGAAAGACTTTCTAGTCAATGCTCACAACTGCTAGTTAAGGCAATGTTCGCACGATTGAGAAAGTTACAATTTTTTAAAGCAGTGGAGTCTTGTACGGGCGGTTACGGGCGGTTCAGGTGTCAATGGGTTAATATGTATTCAAACGCCATCAAACTTTGTGACTTTTCCTAAAATTTATCTGACAACAATTTCATATGACAATTTTTTGCCCACGTGACTTCACGTTTCCATGGCAACAAGATTTTGACAGCCATGTTTTTGGAAATTTGCATATTTATGCCTTTGACTGAAGAAAAACAATGTGTCCCCCCCCCAACCCCCCCCCCCCCCCTCCAGGCTCAGGAACTCAAAAAAAGCCCAGGCCGAATAGGGTTAACCATCAGTTGTGAGCATTGAATAGAAAGTCCTTCAAATTGAGATACCCAATAAACACAATAAAGTTAGCGATTTTTGCAGAATATCAGCGTTTTAATTTGGACAATAACAAAAATGACCGTTTTTAACGTCATAGAAAAACAACAAAAATCACGTTTTTGCCTTTAGTTATTTTTATTTAA
Organism: Dendrophyllia cribrosa; assembly: GCA_024195265.1. Lineage (NCBI taxonomy): Eukaryota > Metazoa > Cnidaria > Anthozoa > Scleractinia > Dendrophylliidae > Dendrophyllia > Dendrophyllia cribrosa. The sequence continues at coordinate 59,812,075 of JAJLRJ010000002.1, forward strand.
ATCATCATGGCAAACCCAAAAGTCAACATTCACAGCAAAATTCAGTCCTAGTCCTAGCTTAGCAGTGAATCATTTTGCTCTTATTCGTTGCTCGGGCCGAGCTACAGCCTCTCGTTCTAATGCATACTGACCTTGCCTCGATTTTCAATATCACCACCGCACTGCATACTGGCGTTTCTTTCTGCACACATTTCATATTTATACTAAGTCCACAGCCACTCCGACCCACCGCCGAAATTTCATGCTTGTTGTGTTCTCCTGTGGTCGCAACTTGGTATACTGGCATGTAATACCTACAAGAAGCATGCCTTTTGTAGTAAAAATATTTTTGTTGTCCCTAATGTGTCATTCTAGAAATATCCAACATACACTGTCTCATATTTTAATTCAGATGTACCAAGAATTAATGACTGCACTAGATGAAGCCGGCAAGAACGATGCTTGCGTTGTTGCCATGATAACAGGCACTGGTGATTTTTATTGTAGTGGGAATGATCTCAGTAATTTTACAAGGATTCCACCAGAGGGTCCTAAAAAGATGGCTAGTGACGCAAGAGAAATATTGAAGTAAGTACACTTTATCCACACAGAAATAGCAGAAATGGAATGTAATATTCAAAAATTTAATTACAAATTTCCATAGTCGATAGAATATTTTATTACCATGTACATACAGTCAAACCATGTCAGTTTAATCAATTTCCTGTTGGCTACCCTGTGCCTTGCGTGCAGAAAGATTTTAAAATGTTTGGTGTCCAGACTGCCAAATGGCCGCCCCTATTGCCTTTTTTCAGGGGTTCACTTCCACCGGAAACCTTAGAACGCGTCTCCATAATCTATGATTACTGCTAGTTTTAACATTATTGTCTATAACCCTTATTGTAACTTTCTGTATCGGAACGTAGAACTTTTTACAGAAATGGACATTATGTGACTCTTCCTATTCAGGATTTTCTATTTTAATTTCAAGAATAATATTATTGACCTCTTCCAAGCAGTTCTCGTAAAAATGCTCACATTTTTATGAAATTACATTGTATGTTTTTAAAGTCTGGATTTTGCTTTCTTTCATTATAAACAGAACTAAGTATACAAGTGATGGAAAGTTCAAAAAAATAATAAGTACAATGTATGGTAGAACAAGCCTTACAAGTTTAGTGAAAAAATATATGTCGGACCCTGAATGTCTCAACTTTAAATTTCGGGGCCATTGCCGGCATGCAACCCAACCTCTCCAGTCAAATCAGAAATTCCATCTCTCCCTCCCACATCGCTAAAATTTTGCAGTGCATCCTCCCCCGAGCTTCGCGAGGTTCTGCGAGACACATATTTCTAGTAAAAATATAATATTTATCCTACAGAAAATTTGTAGCCCACTTCATAGATTTCCCTAAGCCCCTGATTGCCGCAGTGAATGGACCAGCCGTGGGAATATCAGTGACTGTCATGGGCTTGTTTGACTTGGTGTATGCCTCAGACAAAGCTACATTTCACACACCATTTATGGAGCTGGGACAGAGTCCTGAAGGATGCTCCTCGTTTCTGTTCCCCAGGATAATGGGACTTGCTAAGGTACTCACTGAATAGTTAAATGCATTCTGTTTCCTTAACTAAATGGCAGGGAACATTTGCCATTTGCTTTCTTTCCTGATGGCAACCATTAACCAGTACATATTTAAGCACTTAGGTAAGTTGTGCTCAACACCCTTAAGGATGGTCAAGTGAAAATCTTTTAACATTAATTTTTTTATAAAACTTTTGCTACAACTAGGTAGTGAGTTGCTCGTGTCAGAAATACAAAAAAAATTGGGGGTCACCGACTTCATTTTGGAGCTAAGATATCTTAAAGGTGACCCAAATTTTGAACAATCGGTCTTCCTTACTTGATATAGCACCAATGTCTGTTAGTTCAAAAATATCGTAAGTGAATCTCAAAAATGCAACTTTTTATGCCACATTTTATAGGAGTGGATGTATTAAGCAAATTCATTCAACTGGTGGCATCCCTTCATCTAATCTTAATACCACAGCATTTGCATATTGTGTCGATGTCGTGTTATTTTTTAAATTTTTTTTTACAGTTTGTCGAGAATTGGGAAAGAAAATTATCTATCCAAAAACAGGGATCTTTGACCATCCCAGCGAGTTAAATCTAAGCAAACTTAACGCAACGGCTACCAGCCCTTTACGTGTTCAGATTTCTTCCCTTGCATGCAGGCTAGTGCGTGAAGTAGAATGGCATTGCAACATGAATTGTGTGCACAGTAAGGATGCACATAAACATCGCATAGACTTGAAAGTTCCAACCAACATAATTTCTTTTCTCGTGAGATATTATTGCAGGATTGAATTTTTAAATCCGTAAAGTGGCTAGAGTAGTATGGGATGCATGCACCAGGTGCACACACATTCAGAAGGGGTAGCCCTGCTCCCTCTTTCTTTTGCATTTGCCCCTTGCATGTGCATCCTTGAAATTCCATCCTATGTTTATACCAGTGCCATCTATGCAGGCTATGAAATGTAAGAGTTGGTAATATTTACCACTCTTTTTACATTACTCAGTTCTGAGTTAACAAGTCTTGGGGCACTGGTCACCCTCAGGGTAGCAACTGCCACACTAGTTTATGAAGTATAACTGTCCATGGGGGGGTTGTTCTTAAAATGATTGTTGCTTAATTAATGGCTTAAAAAGTCTTAGAAGACTGCCTTGTGTGATCATCTGGGTGAAAGCAGAACTGATCAAAGGCTCCTATGAGCCAACTTTTGAATACAAAACAATCTTCTGACCCTCCCCTCTCCCCCCAATCCTCTGCATCCAACTCCCCACCCTCCCTTTCCTCCAATTCCTTCACCGTGGGTAAGGCAGATGACCATTGCATTTGGAATGGGCAAAATATATGTGCAAGCCTTATGAACTGGTCAACGGAATTACCAAGAAAAGTTTACAGCTGAAAGAAGAAGTGAACATTTGCATAATTGTCCATGTATGCTATATCTCGTTCAGCTCTTCGTGTAAGGACTGTTGTTGGCAGTGACAGATCTAGGGGAGGGGCCTGAAGGGCCAGGCCCTGCCCCCTTCTTATTGCCCCCTTCTTATATGTGAAGGGTGTGGTGGAAAAATGGCGTAACTGACAAATTTGGACAAAATACTGATGGACTCGTTTTTAGTGTAGTAAAGCATTATTGGTTCGTTTCACTCCTTTAAACAGCTTAAGTTGTTTGTTTCACTTGAAAAAACACAAGTTGTTGGTTTCACTGCTTTTAAACAGCTCAAGTGAGGCTTGCCAGTCTTGATTACTAGACATGACCATTCCTTTCTTTTATTAATTGATTTGTTATTTATTAAGTTTTACTGTTATTGTTGTAAATGTATACTTTTAACGCTTGCGAAAATCTTCAGAAGTGAAGGAGGCAGGTTTAATGGAAGAAGAAGTTGTTCGTTTCACTCGAAAATGCGCAAGTTGTTGGTTTTACTGCCTTTAAACAGCTCAAGTTGTTCGTTTCACTCAAAAAAGGCGCACGTTGTTGGTTTCACTGCTTTTAAACAGCTCAAGTTTTTCGTTTCACTCGAAAAAAAGTGCAAGTTGTTGGTTTGACTGCCTTTAAACAGCTCAAGTTGTTTGTTTCACTAAAAAAGGCGAAAGTTGTTTGTTTCACTGCTTTTAAACAGCTCAAGTTGTTTGTTACACTCGTAAAAAGTGCAAGTTGTTTGTTTCACTGCTTTTATTCAGCTCAAGTTGTTTGTTTCACTCGCCAAAAGTTAAAGTTGTTTGTTTCACTGCGGCTAAACTGCTTTAGTTGTTCGTGTCACTTAATAGAAAAATACTAAAGTTGTCCGTTTCACTTAAAAGAAGCACAAGTTGTTTGTTTCAGTAATTAACCGCTCAAGTTGTTTCTTTCATCAATAAAACTAAAAAAACAATGCTACGTGTTGTCTGTCTTTGCCGGTTGGGATTACTGTTATGAATGTGTTGATTAGGTTAGACATTTGAAGGGCTGGGCGCATAACTGTCTTATGTCAAATGTTAGGCCTTTTCTATTTTTTTTCACTCAGATTTACCTCATTTTTGGCGTGTGAACTACAAATTAATTGCAAAACATTGTTCAGAAATTTTTTTTTTCTGTCTTTTTTTTTTAAATAATGTATGCAAAAAATATTAACTCTGTGTCTCCCACTGAATCCCACTTGAGAAAATGAATCCCATAGTTTACCCATAGTTTGCTGATTTTTCACTTCAGATGGCCACGTTTGGGCCCGTGCCGCTAAATCCCGCTCAAGAAAAAAAAAAAAAAAAGAGAACCAATTAAAAAACAATCCCAAACCGAATTTCATTCCCTCAAAATCGCTTCAAAGCACTCCCGGTCCTCCGCTGCCGGGTCATAGCCTTTGCCTGCCTTGCTCAATTTCGGCCGGCCAGCACGAACTCACTTTCAGCTGCCCAAAGCTGTATTTAAAGTTCCTGACCACACATAGCAGACCTATCTGCCATTGTCACAGAGCATGTTGGGAAATCCATTGGGAAAAGCGAAATGGAGGTTCCTGCCGAGATTTATAGAAAAACAGTACAAGTCTGAAAGCACTTTGGACATCCGGCATTTCCACCACGCCACAGGATGGCAAATGGCCCACAACTCACAATGCTGCCAATTTTCTGATACAAAGTGATTCCAGATTTTCCTGCCAGCTCGTCTTGTCCACCACAGCCCATTTTCACCTAGAGCGCTGAATAGCACTTTGGGCCGAGGCGCGGCAAGGACACGTCTCAGTTCTTCGAGAGGTGCCAGAGACTTAAGGATATCCAGACTTCATGATGTCAGGTTCCATCACCGGCGGGCCTTAAACATGGCTTAAACTGAGTTGTACGCTGTTCAGCCATGCTGTCTCAAGTAGCAAACATGATTGATAAGCCCACCTTAAATGACGTTATTTCAGGAGTGTTGCGGTCGCATATTCTCATGGCCAATCATTTTTGTTATGGTGTCGTTTGGAGTACTTCCAGCTTACATTCTAGGCAGTTTTGGAAGCAACTGGGGTCGGAATTTACAGTCAAAGTACTAGAGGGCCAAAACTCGCTTTTTCAACAAATTCCTTAGGGTTAGTGCAAATTCAACAAGGGTTTGTGATATTCATTGTACGATAAACGATTTTATTGAAAATCAGCAATGTTTTGAACAATTGCAGTATTTTGTCCAAATTCGTCAGTTACGCCCTTTTTCCACCACAACCTTCATCCCACCTTATGATGGAATCTGGATCCACCAATAGTTGGTGATTAAACAACCTGAGTGAAGTCATGTGTGATGTCTATATGGACCATGAAATGACTCACTCTAAACAACCTGAGTGAAGTCATGTGTGATGTCTGTATAGACCATGAAATGACTCACTCTAAACAACCTGAGTGAAGTCATGTGTGATGTCTATATAGACCATGAAATGACTCACTCTAAACAACCTGAGTGAAGTCATGTGTGATGGCTATATAGACCATGAAATGACTCACTCTAAACAACCTGAGTGAAGTCATGTGTGATGTCTATATAGACCATGAAATGACTCACTCTAAACAACCTGAGTGAAGTCATGTGTGATGGCTATATAGACCATGAAATGACTCACTCTAAACAACCTGAGTGAAGTCATGTGTGATGTCTATATAGACCATGAAATGACTCACTCTAAACAACCTGAGTGAAGTCATGTGTGATGGCTATATAGACCATGAAATGACTCACTCTAAACAACCTGAGTGAAGTCATGTGTGATGTCTATATAGACCATGAAATGACTCACTTTAAACAACCTGAGTGAAGTCATGTGTGATGGCTATATAGACCATGAAATGACTCACTTTAAACAACCTGAGTGAAGTCATGTGTGATGTCTATATAGACCATGAAATGACTCACTTTAAACAACCTGAGTGAAGTCATGTGTGATGGCTATATAGACCATGAAATGACTCACTCTAAACAACCTGAGTGAAGTCATGTGTGATGGCTATATAGACCATGAAATGACTCACTTTAAACAACCTGAGTGAAGTCATGTGTGATGTCTATATAGACCATGAAATGACTCACTCTAAACAACCTGAGTGAAGTCATGTGTGATGGCTATATAGACCATGAAATGACTCACTCTAAACAACCTGAGTGAAGTCATGTGTGATGTCTATATAGACCATGAAATGACTCACTCTAAACAACCTGAGTGAAGTCATGTGTGATGGCTATATAGACCATGAAATGACTCACTCTAAACAACCTGAGTGAAGTCATGTGTGATGTCTATATAGACCATGAAATGACTCACTCTAAACAACCTGAGTGAAGTCATGTGTGATGGCTATATGGACCATGAAATGACTCACTCTAAACAACCTGAGTGAAGTCATCTGTGATGTCTATATGGACCATGAAATGACTCGCTCTAAACAACCTGAGTGAAGTCATGTGTGATGTCTGTATGAACCATGAAATGTAGATGTAAAAGAAATAGTTTATTATGAGCTTATTGTTATTGATCAGTTATTGACTCACTCTAGAGAGTGTGGAGAAAGCTCCCAAGTCAAATAACAAACAAGGTTTTATATTTCAACGTTTTTCTTTATGACAACTTTTATGCCTCCATGTGCAGTTCATTTTATCATGTGCTTTTGTGTGTTTCTTAGGCCAATGAGATGCTGCTTGCTGGACGCAAGCTAACAGCTGTTGAAGCATACAACTGTGGTCTGGTCACTGATGTATTCCCTCATGACAAGTTTACAGAAGAAATTCAGAACAAGGTCCAAATGATAGGCAAGCTGCCTCCAAAGGTGAGTTCATTGTGTGCTGTATTTGTTAGAGTAAACATACAGGACATTATTTTAAACTTAGTTGCTTTGGGGAGGTATTTATTAAAAATCAATAACTAATAAAAAGGCAAATAAGACACAAAAGAAGTGCATGGTCTTGCCATTACATCTCCAAGACATTCACTGTTATTTGTTTTATGACCATTCTGTAACAAGCATCCATTTGCTAAAAATGAACTTAACTTAGTCGTTCATACATCCAGGTAGTAAACTACCTAACAGGAATACCATGGTTATTTTTTTTTTTACCCAGGTGCAAGAGATGGGTTATTCTCTTGTATTTTCTTAGTGTACAAGAAACTGTGCAAACTTCATAAATGGCGACCAATTGATTATGCTAATCAGCCTGACTAGCCTCGTTAACATGTGCAAAATTCAAAATAATGTTCACTCTTAAATGAGGCTAGCAGGGCTTATTAACATACGTATAAAAGAATAATAAATCAGCCGCCATTTTGGTCTAAGATGATAATTATACCAAGTTATATTTATATTCTATGTAATAATTTTGTTGCTTTCTTAATGTTCTCCTGCCAGTCCCTGCGATTGTCGAAACAGTTAATACGCGACTCATTCCGTGACCTCTTACATGACGCAAATGAAAAGGAAGCTGCCTTGCTGGAAGAACGTTGGCTTTCAGAGGAATGTATGCAGGCGATTATGAACTTTATGGCCAGAAAATCCAAGTCATAATTTATGATACCTTTGTATTAACTTTGTTATATTTTATTTTCGAAAGCTAAGCAATGTAATGATCTTTAATGTTGAACAGGTCAAAGTAGTAGTTCACCCTTAAACATTATTTCAATTTATAAAGACCAGTGTAAACTTGAAAATATAAATTGCACTGATTATGGTTGTTGAGACAAAAATAAAGTGCCCTGTATATAAAACAACATATTATTTTCCAAAGAAACTGTGTTACTGCGTCAGAATAGAAGTGAACTCAAATTTGGTTTTATCAACTGAAATAATAAGGTAAATTGGTTACCGTAAAGAGACAAAGAAAAAAGCCGACGTTTCAATCGCTGGACCTTCGTCAAAGCTAGCGCTAGTTTT
>JAJLRJ010000002.1:59824990-59906503 GCA_024195265.1 Dendrophyllia cribrosa
AGTACAAGTGAAGGCATAGGTAAAAAGCGGTCCAACTTGAACTGATGTTGCAACCTGGCCTGGTGCCAAATACCTGAATGCAAACTTTCCTAACAACAAAGCAACCATGCTGTAAAACGTTCCTTCGAATGTGCTGAATACCTCTGCTTCAGTCTTCAGCATGGTGTACGCCATGTAAGTAAAACACAGGATGCTGACAAGAAACACAAAACCAAAACCAACAATATCACTTCGAATTCTGTCGAGAGTTGCGTAAAATATCATAAAGTTCTTGTTAAACTTTAGAAACTTTAGAAATTGAAGAGAAGGAATCATGAAAATTAAGCAGGACATGTAAGCTATGAAATCATCGTACATAGCGACAGTAAAAAAATTATGAAATGTGTTGGGGTTTTCACGAATCGCTTCAATGGCGTTGCTTAGGTGAATCCAGCGAACGGCGTATAAGGCAATGATCACCAGCGAGAAAAAGATCAATAGAAGATCCAAGTAGTTCCAGAATGACATAAAATAGCTCCAACGATCTCGGTGGATTTGATGTCCGACTCGACTGATAAGTTGAATCACAAAAACAACAAATATCACCTCACAAACCAGATACATCAACTGGAGAGGTGTATAATAGCGGTACAGACGAAACGAATACATGTCAAAACGGGGTAATGCTCCGCCGAAAGATCTAAATTCTACAGAGAATATCATCGCCGACAGAATGTTGGCATTGGCGTTGTAAATTGAAAACTCGAGAAACGCTACCCGTGTGAGTTGATCAACCCAACCATGTTTTTTAAGCGAATCTACGAGCTTGAGCGTGGATTGCCTTTCACTGGTCAGATGTGCGATATAACCTCCGCCATGGAATGAACTTGTTTTACTCGATGCGGTATAATCAGTTTTAGATTCCTTTCCGCTCATATATTTCCATGGTGACTCATACGTGTCGTTTTCTTTAGAAACCCTTTCTTTCTTCCATCCTTGATGGTAATTATTTTCGTCTTCATTGCTGCTGGTTAGAGCAACTGGTTGGCAGTCAAAAGACAACTCTTTGGCAACATCTGCGATTTGGCAGCTTACTGAAATGTAAAAAGTTTAAGAAATGGGAATATTTTTTGTGTTAAAAAACGTTGCAGTTTGAAAAGGATTTAAATTTAGTGGGGTAAGTTTTGAGGCGAGCGCTCTAAGTGTCAGCCTTTCAAGCTTTTTTTACGGTCGTTAATCTACTTGATCATCTCAATTGATACCAATCATAAATAATTGCGTTATAGTAAAACCAGTAACTACGGTGCGGAAGGGAGCTCTAGTCCAGTCCTAGGTCAAGTCATACATGAGCCACTGGCGACCCACAGGGGACCCACAGGCGACCCACAGGGCCGTAGCTTAACCCAGTTTCTGTAGCACAAAACAGCTAGGAGTCCAATGCAGGGTTTCCCCCAGTATTATGTACACCTAAAAAGAGAGAAATGATGCGGAGCAAAGTTTCTTGTCTACGGAAACAACACGATGGCAGAGACTAGCATAGGCGGCGGAGCAGGGGGGGGGGGCTGGGGGGGCTCTGCCCCTCCCCCCCGAACGAAAATTTTGGGCACGTTTTGGTGCCTAAAATATCGCTACTCCAGTACCCCAGTACGTCAGGTTACAAATATAAGAACCGTGTGCGAAGCTTTTAACAAAAATGCTGTCACCAAAACGCTACTAGGAGAGGTCCACAAACTGTTAAGGTTGTATTTGACATTACCTGTGGCATCGGCGACTTCAGAACGTACATTTTCTGCCCTCCGACGACTTAAGAACTATCTAAGATGCTCCATGAAGCAGGATCGTCTGAACAACTGCCTACTAATGCATTATCACAAATCGACTACGGACACATTGGACACTGATTAAAAACGCTCCGCCGCCTCTGACTAGGCACGAACCATCGACCTTTAGATCTGAAGTCCAACGTGTTAACCACCTATCACGTGCTAACCACCTATCATATGCCAACCACCTATCACGTGCTAACCACCTATCACGTGCTAACCACCTATCACGTGCCAACCACCTATCACGTCAGCTCCGTTAACAAACAGTTTATCAGTGTAATTTACAAAGGTAACTCACGTCCTGGTTGTATTCTTTGCTGTCGAAGAATTGCAGTTCCAAGCAAGTAGGAGTAGCCATCAGTAAGGAAGCGGCGCCTGCCTTCATTGGGTGTTTTGTCAAGAGGATCAAACAAAAGGACTGGAATGGTATCATTTATAAGCCATTTCCAAAAGGTTTCTTTATTTTTTACCTGTAAGAGAAAATGACAAACACTCTAAAATACTTTTTTAAAGAGTAAATAAAATGAAGTTATTAATTCTTGACGATGATTTCAAAAAGCAATGGAGTAACAGAGTTTTACTCTTTCAATCCTCTTGTCAAGAATGAAGTCTAAATACATGGTTCTATTTAGTCTGCAAATGACTTCATCCCAAAGTGTGCTTCTTAAAATAAATGGCAACTAGGACTCAACTAGGAGAATGTTGGAATGGTGTTGTACATTCTTTAATCGTCCAACAGACTAAAATGTTTCCTTTTGAACTTGAGCGCAATATGGTTCAGTATGCAAGTGGTCCATTAGGTGCAAGCTTATCTCCGGTTTCCACAACATTATCTGTCTACTGCGGGCATGGGGTATAAATGGTTACCATGGGGTATAAATGGTTACCATGGGGTATAAATGGTTACCATGGGGTATCAGTGGTAACCATGGGGTATCAGTGGTTGCCATCGTGTATCAATGGTTACCATGGTGTAATAATGATTACCAGTGAACATTGTGCATATGGATTAGATATGCACAATTATGGATAATACGGATTGGAGGTGACCTTTCGATTGGCATCTCATCCAGGAGATTACAATATCAGGATTCTATTTGTATTTGTATTTATTTATTTATTTGTTTATTTACTCCATTTTTTATTACAAACGTTTTAGAAGCTAATAAAGATAAGAAAAAAATGGAGAAGGGCGAGATATAGGTAAACTAATTATATGTCCTATAAACTAAATTAAATTTTTTTAAAAATAAAAAGAGAAAGTGCTCTTTTAAATTGTTGTCTAGTTTGCTTTTGGCGTATGGATATAAGAATATCATTCCAGTAATAACATCCGATAATTGTTGGACAAAATTTTCTAATGTTTATTATGAAGGAACTAGGATTTAGGTGTTGTAAGGATGTACTTCCGAGTGGCGTAATTATATTGCTCAGATACAAAGGACATAGTGAAATTAGACGGTTTGTTATCTGCAATATGATCAAAACATAGTTGGCAAGTATTTAATTTTACAATGTCAGAAAGCTTAATAAGGTCAAGGTTTACAAAATGGCGAGTAATATGATCACGAAGTGGTACGTTGTTGATGATTCTGACAACCTTATTTTGTAGCTTCACTAATTTTGATAATGGAGCTTCGTAATTATTACCCCACAATGCGCAACCAAAGGTAAGATAAGGATATACAAGGGCATAATAAATACTTATCAAAGATTGGGTTGTTACATGGGTTCCTGTTTTAGTCGCTTCAAGATAGGTAAAGTTTCTGGTCTTAGGAAACAGCACAACAGAAAGGAATAAATAAACACCGATCTTTGGAACAAAAGTCCGCCGATGCGTTAGGCATTAGATCACCGCGTCTTCACAAGGCGCTTTCAGTTAAGATTGAAACGTAACACTCGGAACAATTATGTCGTAAATTTAAGTTACTAAACACAACCACATTGACATATAAATGTAAACAACATTAACAGCATAAATGTAAACAAATAAACCATCATCTAAATAGAATGAAGAGGAAGTTAAAACTAAAATTACCCCATAAAAACTTTTGCTGATGTTGAAAGAATTCTCGATGCCCACTCTCGTAGGATACGATGAAACGTCCCTGTTTCCAAAGGAGATGAAAATTAAGAGCATAAGAAACAGAACATCAAACACTAGCATTTTAAGTACATCTTCCAACTCCCGTCCCCTCCCTGCTGTTTCCTGAGCTTTTTGTATGTCTTCTTGCGACGGGGGCTTAGGAACTTCTTCTCCTTCCTCTCCGTCAATTACTTGATCGACATAATATGTTGTCTCCTGCTCATCGTTGACCCAGACTTTATTTGAAAGCTCGTTTATCAAATCTTCTTCTTTTACCGGTCTTCTGTACCAAATCGCAAAATAAAGGGCATGTGCAAATATATAAAGCGTTTCCAAAACAAAAATTTCGCACACAACAGCAATTACAAATGTCATTATCCAGGACGTTACGATGGCAACAGGCCATTGGATGCCAATCACTAAGACAACAGTGGTGCAAAGCACGGGAAGAAAAAAGCATTGCACTTGAGTAACCCTCGGGACAATCTCAGGGAGTTTAGGTGTACCACTGTGAAGCTTCTTAATGCTGTAATCGTCGATAAGATGACGCGGAAATGGAAGTTGTTTCCACAGTTTTGGAATTTCATCTGGGCTCGTAACAGTCCCAGTCCATGAAACTGATTCTTGCTGATATTCAACATTTTCGTTATCAGTATTTTCATCAGGGGGGAGGTGTAAGGAGTAACAGAGTTCTTCTCCTGGCTTCCTAAGCTCATACTCTGGAACTTCGTCATCTGAAGTCAAAACGTTCTCACTGTTAGAAAGCGTGTCTATGTCTTTCACCTGTTCTTGGGAATAGTCCACGTCTACAGGATTGTTATTCCCGTTGTCTAGAATCTGCATAAGTTCTTCTTTTTCAGGTAAATTCCCAAGAACATCAAACAGGTCTTCTAGATTTTGCGCTTTCTTTGAAGAATGATCATTCTTCTCGCTTTCAAATGATGAAGTATCAGAAATGCACTCGCGGACGTTGTTGTATGGATCACCTGGAATATTTTGATGGATATAAGCTTCACCTTGCATCTCGATTTGCTGTTCTTTGGATCTTGTCAATTCTATCTCTTCACCACCGATGTTAACATCAGAACTTATAGTTTCATCTTGGGAGTTCAAACAACATTCAACTTCATCCTGTACTGTATTTTCTTCTACAAATGTGATTGCATTTAGCTTTTGAAAACTATCTTGGATGTGTTCCTTAACACTTCTCTCGTCAACGTCCAAAGTTCTTTTCCGTTTAGAGTTAAAGAAGACACTTTCCAGCAAAAGACGAACAACGAAAGCAATTGTACTACACAAGACAGCTCTGTAAATATCGCCAAGTTTTAATTTCCATGGTCCCAATGGTATCGAAGCATTTGAAAACATAGTTTGGGTTCTTTCCACCACAATTGTCGCAATCAGTGCAATTATTCCAGCCACGGCTAAACAGAAAGACATTTTCTGAAATTTATTGAGCGTTCTTCTGTTATTTGGAAAGAAAGGAGAGAACCAAAGATGCTTGTTCTTCAGATTATCATTAATCTTAGCATCAAACAAAGTCTTGCCTCCTATAAATGTCCTTCTTTTTAAAGGTTGCAACTTGCATTCAACTTCCTTTGAGCCGGTGCTGACATCTAGCCAGCGGTTCGCCTCGAAATACCACGTGACATCTGTGTTAAGATGGCAAATTATGACACTTTCCAAATACCACGGAGGATCTGGACCGGAAATGTCATGCCAAATATGGATTTCTCGTATCTGGTCTAAAGAGCGGCTCAGTGTAACAAGGAACGAGCTCACTGACGAAGATTGAAACATCGGTCTGTCAGGATCGCGAAGAACAATAGGTTTTGTTTTGTGGTGGTTTCCATAGATACGACAAAACACATTTGCTGTGGTTGCACTGTGTCGACCAGATCCTGTGTAAAACATGAGCAGGTAGTGCTGTGGACTGCGGTGAACAGACTGCTGTGGAATGACTGTGACACCGGCCTGAATGATAACAAGCAGGAAAAGGAATGGGGTGAGTCAATATTGAAAGTTGCAAAAACATCAGTCAATTAAAAAAATATTTGGGTAATGTATATAGCAAACGAAAAGACAATATTCGTATTCTCGGTATTGAACTGGAACAAGCTTGTAGTCGAAGCTCATACGGGACAATGTTTTTACATGCAAATATTTTTAATGATATTCCCCCGCAGAAGCCCTTCCAGTTCAATTCCGAAAATGCGAACATTGTCTATTTGCTATAGTTAATTGCAAACTGATTGAACCATTTATTTTTGCGGCTTTCATCCAGGCCATTAGGACATAAATTTTACCATACCATTTGACTAAAAAGTTAGTCTCACCAACTAATTAATTGTTAGAATGAGAATGAAAACCGAACCCACTAAAAAGCTGAAAATAGAGCCTATGCTACCTGATAAATTGTTAGTTGCTTATTTGTGATCCGGTCGGGTTTTGGAGATACCGTGGAGCGACGCCGTGCGGAGGCGAGGATGATTTTCAAGTATAAGACACTGCACCCGCGAGGACTAAATATCGATTTTGCATTATTCTCTTCAGCTTTCAACAGCGCGCGCGCGTGACATGAACGTTACTTTATTTTAAATTTAAAATTCTATCACGCGCGCCGTTTTTTTCAGTTGCTGTAGTCCCTGATGAAGAGATAGTAATCTCGAAACGTCGGACGACTGTTATTCGTTTTTTGGTGCTATTTTTGTGATATTTGACATTCCTGCTTATTTGTAAGCCGCCTTCTTGTACAACAAGGGACAAAGATGGGTTCCAAAACTTGTCTAAAAAATTTACAGGCTTCAATGGCTTGCAGTGATCGCGCTTCTCGGTGTTTCATTTCTCATTTTGTTCAGGTTGCAGCTTACAAAACACTGAACTATTAGAGACGATTTTAACCTGACTTTTACTTTGGTTAAATTTCCTCACCATTTTCTTCTCTTGATGTTCTTTTCTCCATGCCCAAAACGTCCCTGACAGAAGCGTCATCATCGTCCCCGCCACCACACCAAGGAAGACCAACGTCATCACAGTGTCTGTTGGGCCAGCCTCCTCTGGACTAAGGATCCCAGAAGTCAGGTTTGCTGAGGTAGTCATGGCAACTTAATCTCGGAGTGAAACCATCAAGTCTGACAAAAAGAAATTCTGTATAAAAGGTCACAAAACTACTACACAGATGCATAGAACAGGATTGATAGAATATTTGACAATCTTATATCATAATGACAAAAAGGGTATCTTTTAGCCAACGAGGTGCGCATTGTTTATTCAATAATTTAATAGTCGTTTTGTTTTGTCGACAAAAACAAATTTCACAACAATACTTTTTGTTCAAAATAAGAAATACAAATGGCGAGAGATCTGTTCGTAAAAATAAAATGACTAACAATGTCACCATAAAAGACTGTTTGAACTTTTCCGAAACAACTTTTAAAATCAAGACAAAAATTTTTTTAATGTGTTGCGCATGCAGCCGGGAGCTTGCTGAAAATAATGATGTCAGCTTTTTGTCATTTTATCTGATCTCTATATGATAACAGATAATAATCCACTCGCCCAGTTAACTAAAATAGATCCAGTTAAGAATACAGCATATAAAAACATTTGCATTGATGTGAAAAAATAATTTTTATAAAATTAACCATTTTAAAATTAAAATAAAGATAGAACCAATGACAGTTGCAACGATGAATGAAAAATGATAAGTGAGACCTGCCAAGTTTGACAGTTATTAACTGTCGAATAACCTGGCTTGCAATACAGTATCATAAACAATACACACTCCCGTGGGAGTTGTAAAAACGCATATCATCGATGAATAAGGCAATTCTGCTTGATCTACGGGACTTATTGTTGCACAAAGTCAGTATTGGCACCTTACGTCTCTTTCACTGGTACTTGATATAAATTATATGAATAACATTAACTAATTTGTAACACGTGTCGTGGAATATCATTCTAGCGGTATTACTTAGTAACTAAGCTTTCGTTTCGCATAAAAGCTCGGTATAAGAGTATGATATGTTTCCATAACTGGTGATATATGTTCTTTTAATAATCATCATTCGTTCTCGTGGAACTGATTGAGTTAAGGCATGCGCCATAAGCAGATCTTAATTGCGTGGAAGGTTTTTTTTTTTTTGCGAAGTCCATGTAAACTCATTTCAATATAAATTTATTATCTAAAGAAACTTTTTGGGATCCATTCTATTCCCTAACTAAAATGATGATATTTAAGTGTGGCCACACATTCTTACTATATCTTGTAGAAACATTCCTTACGTTGAAACATTGTTGTGACTAGCTTTATTCATTACAGCCCTTTTAACAAATAAAATACGGTATCATTGTGTTGGATTATATTCATAATAATACTATCTTACCTTATCATCCGTAACAGCTTGTAGTAAGTGTATTAACAAGGAGACTTCTTTGTGAAAGTCATCGTTCACTACAGGCTGCTAAAATCTGGCAAGCCCGACAAAAAAATTACGATAAAACCAGACGCTGTGGGAAGTTAAAACATCTGATGCCAAATGGCATGACGTCCAATTCAATTCTTGGCATTTAAAAGTGTTTTCAATTACACGTCGAGGGAAGCCGTGCCCAATACATGTTCTATTGAAAACCAATCATCTTAAAAGTTGAAACAGGTTCTTGGTCGTGTTAAACATAACACGAAGGAAAGTTTCTTGGCAAAACCACATTGCTGTATTAAAAATGAACTTCGAACATTTCATTTGAGCACTTTTTTCATGCATTTACCGAAATTTACTGCTTTTGTAATGAAATCAATGAAATCTTTTTTTACAGGACTAATCAACAATCAGGCATCTATCACGCAGACTAACATAAAAGCAAAATTTGCGTGAAAAGCCCGTTTGAAATTCAGGAAGAAACAAACGTATTTCTAACAAATATCAGCTAAAATGATGTACAAAGACAATATAAACGAACTATGTCCATTTTCGCCTTAAGGAAATAAAAGTGTGTTTTAGTTTGCTCCGATTTGAGACACGTTTATGTATTCTTTTTCAGTTGAGGTTTGATAGGCTTGTGTTACTGGTACCTTTTGTCTGTTTAAAAATTCAACAATGCCGAGCGCGTGGTTAACCGAGAATTTCAGTGTAGTAAAATAACTAACGCTTTTTCTTTTGTCTTGGAAGAACATGGCTTCAATAGTAGCTAAGGGATTTTTTTCTAACATAATATACCATACTTTCTTCACCCTCTGAAATATCTAACATTTGTATAACTTCATATATGAATGTGGTACGAGGTGTACCGCAGCCATGCAAAGGTGCGTAAATTATTCAATTTTCAAATTTTGTTTTCTCTAGCTACTGAATAAGCACCTGAATTAAAAAAAAAAAACCTTCGTACGATTACGAAGACAAAGGAACTCTTTCTGTTGTGTTATTGATTCCCTACTAAGTTTATTCAAGCTCCATTGCATTTCATAAAGTTCTTCTTCATGATCCTTTAGGCCTTCCCTTTGGTCTTGTATCTTGTGGGTTCCACTGCAAGTTTTGTTTTGAACTTGTTCTTCTTGAAGATGTGCTCTATCCAGCTCCATCTCGTTCTCTTTACCTGCACATCTGTTGGATCTTGATTGGCTCTCTTCCAGACGTCTTCGCTTCTATCCTGCCAGCTGATGCTAAGGATTTTTGGCAAAAGATGCTAGTTAACTGGCTCGTCGCTCTGCGACGAGTCAGTTCTTAAAATACCCTCTTTTTTTTTTTTTTTTTTTTTTTTTTTTTTTTCCTGTCGGGTCACCTGCCCCGGGAATCGCTTTTGCTGCGACCAACACCGTACCTAGTTTACTTCCGGTTTTCAGAAATGGCGTAATTAGTGATGTCGGCAACTATAATTCAAATATTTACCGTTCTAATTTCGACGGAATTGTTAAAAATTAAATCTCTGTGATTTTCGGATGTGATCTATTTCTGGTAAAGGGAAAGCGGGTTAAATTTTTCTAACCAAATCAATTGTCAAACAGTCGAGTTTAGATCGAATAAATCGTTGAATATAACACGTCCCGGCACGTCACAGAACTGCTGAGTAAACAATTCTCAAGCATTACTCCGTGCAGTCACGTTCAAATTCCACACATCTCGTATTCATGTCACGCTATTTGATCGATCGTGTTGATATTGTTAATTCTCCAAAATGCCTGTGTTTAAACAATCCTGATTCCTTGTAGTAGGTGGTTTCAAGGATTTTAAAGCGAACAAAATATACAAAGTTCTAAACTTATGCTTTTTCTAACAGTACCGAGCCGATCAGAGAAAAAAATATAGACCTGAAACTGTAGCCTACTAAAGGGGGGTGGGGGGTGGGGGCAGGAGGCGGTGTTCGGCAATTTTTCTGATCATGAATTTTTTTTCCGTCTTGATGTTGTGCAAGAATTTTTTTCGGGATTGCTCCCTGATACCTTTTTTCCTTTCGCTCGCTGTGCATTATTTTTTTTTCTTTACTTTTGCTGTGCAGGAATTTGTTTTTATTAGTAATTGCCCAACCCCCCCCCCCCTCAACAATAAAATGGTCCGTCCCTAAGGAGTGCTTGAAGCGGGCTGTGAAATGTAAATGTGGACTTGACTGTGCATATTGATAGATTCTAGATTGTATATTGTGGCTTGCTAATATAAAACTCTAAAATGAAAACCGGGTGGAAACTGAGGCCAAACGAGCCAGTTTCGAAGCCCATCGGGCTCCTTGTTTTGGTAAATTCATGATCATGTTGAATAATGATGAAACCATGCAATCAATAAATAAAATCTTACCTTCTAAAAGCCATGCACTGTGGCGAATGAAATCCTAAAGTGGCTTAATTCAAATGGGAATTTAACAATCTTAATGCTCGCACGAAATTTTCTTCCCGTATGGAAATAGGTTTATGGGTTCTAGTATATCTCATACGTGTACTTTCTTCCTGACAACAGCAAATAATTAATGAAAGTATTTGGAAACTTTTTGAAGTCTCACCTCAATTTTGAACTGAAGAGTATTTAAATTCAAAATTTCATTTTTGTACAGCACAACAGAGCTTGGTGTTGCACCATTGTACGACACACAAAAAAATGGAAAGGCATTTTAAATAAACAAAATTACAACTTTCGAAACAATTTTGTGGTGGCAGAACACATATTCCACCAAGTTTTAATTTGTGCAAAATACAGACGTATCTGACGTAATATTGAATTCAGGCCAAGATGTTGTCACGATTACGTACAACAAACAGTAAAACATGGGTGGAAAAAACTATAGGTCGTTTTCACCTGACGTCATTCTAAAATCCAAACAGCATATTATATACGGCCCATCTTTAAACAGCATATTATATACGGCCCATCTTTAAACAGCATATTATATACGGCCCATCTTTAAACAGCATATTATATACGGCCCATCTTTAAACAGCATATTATATACGGCCCATCTTTTAACAGCATATTATATACGGCCCATCTTTTAACAGCATATTATATACGGCCCATCTTTTAACAGCATATTATATACGGCCCATCTTTTAACAGCATATTATATACGGCCCATCTTTAAACAGCATATTATATACGGCCCATCTTTAAACAGCATATTATATACGGCCCATCTTTAAACAGCATATTATATACGGCCCATCTTTTAACAGCATATTATATACGGCCCATCTTTTAACAGCATATTATATACGGCCCATCTTTTAACAGGTTCTATATATCAGCAATAGTAATCGTTGCGATGTCAATACACTACGTTGGAGACAGCATTTTAAAATTCTTGGCGGTGCTGCTGAGCGTCTCCATGTACGAAACAAAAAGTATTTTTTCACTCAGTCTGTAGAGGGGCCTGTAGAGGGGCCTGTAGATGGGCCTGTAGAGGGGTCTGTAGAGGGGCCTGTAGAGGGGTCTGTAGAGGGGCCTGTGGAGGGGTCTGTAGAGGGGCCTGTAGAGGTCGAATCTTTGAACTGAACAGAAACAATTATGAAGAAAATTTAACTGTGTCAATAATTTAAAAAAAAATGTAAATTCGGCCACCATGTTGGGACTGTTGGTGTACCACTGACGCATACAAAGTTCTCTAATTTTTTCCACATTCTTTCCCCGTAACTCGGTTTGATTTGGCGTTCAATTAGTTTTATTTGTCGTTCAAGTCGTTTTATTTGGCGTTCTCTCTGCAACATATTTTCTCCGGTGTTGCTCTCAAAGTGCTCACGAAGATAAACGATCTATACTATTACCACACACTTCAGGGGTTTCTGTTAAAGGTCTCAAACGTAACCTTGGAAAGGAGGTCAAAATTGAACCTCACCACCAGACAAGTTCTCAAGGGGGGAAGGGGGAGGGGGGAGGCGGGAGAAGGAGGGGACAGAATGTTTTTCCTCTGGGACCCGGAGTCCTGATAGATTTGATGTGCAGCTGGGAGTCCGACATTTTAAGATTCAAACAGACCTCCTTGCTTTTGTTTGCCGATCGCCGTTTAAAAATCGGCCATTTAAGTTTTGATTTATCTCAACATCCAAAACCACTAGAAACAATACACAGCAAAATGATGTTTACTGTGCTCAATTTGAATAAAAAAATACTGATTTTATCTCGACAATGTTTCTTAGTGCCCACTTGAAGCACTCGCATTTTCAACATTGTGAGAGCAATTTGCAGTTGAGAATGAAAATAAACGTGTTTGGTGGTGTCATGAAATCTATTAAAATATACAAATTGAATTTCAACTGCTCTTTATTAATTGTATTCCACTATTGAGGAATTTTTTTAAAGCCTGCAAATAGACAAATTCGGCTCAGGGCCTGGTCGCACTACAGTCAAAAACAAAATTCAGCCCGTGCAAAAATCGAGAAAAACAAAAGAAACCGCTCCGGTGGGACACGCTTTTTGGCGGAATGTTTTTGTTTTTATGTCATTTTGCATGGGCTAATTTTTGTTTTTGGCTGTAGTGCGACCTGGCCCTAATGCGTTGTTGTACCCAATTTAAACCTTTTGGAATTAGAACTCTTTGTTCGTCATATTTCCATATCAATGAAGCATTGACATGGAAATTATATGGAAATACTGTGAACAAAGGATGTTATTCCCAGAAGGTTTGAATTGTGTATAACAATGCGTTAGCCGAATTTGTCTATACCGAGAGCTCTCACATGATAAAGATGTCACGTGACGAGATCGATTCGCAGGACTTGGTAGCCTCGTAGTAGTAGATCAAAGTATAAAAATAAATTTCAAGTTTGTTGATTCTCTAATATATATAGAAATTAACTAAAATACGTGTTTTTTTTTTCAAACAGGCACAATTTTCTATCTCAGATTTGAGTCTGCTCTAGTTTCACTTTGCTCGCTTAGCTCGTTTTCACCGCTCGTGCGTGAAACTGCGGGTGGGCTAATCGAGTAATAAATATTATTCCCATTGGATTACATTCATTTCAGAAACTAGGAGAAATACCTTTCAAAAATAAAGGGTCTATTAACGATTAAAATGAATATGAATGATATATGAAATAATAAAACCCAGGCCAGTGAATACCAAATTTGGAATTTAAAAAGTGTACTATTGTAAAATTGATAAAATCGTTCTAAATTTCGGGATTAGTTCATTCCTGAAAGCTCAGACGCCGTTCCATATTTCCATGGCCGCTCTCTTGTGACGACTTCATCGGCGTTAATTCAGCAAGTGCATCTCCAGCCTGCAAACGAACACAAGTTAGTACTCATCAGTCCTAATGCAATGAATATGTTTTGTCTTCTGCTCTAAAATTCAGCATAATTATATATTTTGGCATTTCTAGTCATGGGGATCCTAACTTGGTCCTGACCCACGAATTCAATCTGGTTTAAATTAAAGTGACTAGTATTGGGAACTTGTCCCCTCAAATCAAAGGAAAATCAAGGATTTAACGCAGCTACTTAAATTACAACGAGCACTTCTGACCCAGGGGGGATACTCGAAATTTACATGATGGGGGGTCCGACGGAGCCTCATTTTTTGAACCCAAAAAAATACTCGAGCTTGAAATTTACACCCAAAAAAAATACCTAGCATCGAAATTTTATACCCAAAAAAATACCTAGCATCGAAATTTTATACCCAAAAACGTCGCTCTGGATTTGAAACCCAAAAAAATACGCTTATTTTTTTTAAGACCCAAAAAAATACCCGCCGGATTTCTTGACCCAAAAAACTACCGAGGGTCGAAATTTTAGACCCAAAAAAATACGTCGGACCCCCCCGTCATGTAAATTTCGAGTATCCCCCCTGGGACTTCTGAACCCTAACACTATGTTAACTCCAGTCCCATGTATTGTTTGAGAAGCCTCTTTATCTCAGATACCATGTACCTTTTCAGAACCTCTAATTTCATTAGACCTGGGTATCACGCCCACGTATTATTTTCAGGGCTAGGGCCCATTGTTCTGTTGTTTGTTCTATTGTTTTCTCAGCCAATCCTGTGAGGCGTGACGTGCATGCCGCCTCCTTTATCTCTCTTGTGATGTGTGGACTAACCTTTGGTGTTGTACACTGCTGTCCCTGGCACCACTGTATAAAACACCTGAGAAAATTACCAAAGTTATAAAAAATTGAAGTCCTCTTATAACAAACTATGAGTTTTTGTTGCCTTTGCCAACAGTTAGAACAGTCGTCACTAAGGCTGCGGTTTTTAAGGAGAATCCGAAATCAGATTAGAGATCTCAGATCATATGGATTCTTCATGGCCAAATAAAAAAAAAAATAGGCACTCAAGGAGTGCATGTGGCTACTGTTACTGGTGAGAAAGTTGAAAAATAGGCACTTGCGGGAGTGTATGTGGTTTACAGGAAGCATAATTTGTGGGTAATGACTGGCAGGTAATTTTTGCCTGAGTTTTTCACTAAACAATTGCTGCCGCGGGTATGGAAAGAGCCGGGAAGTAGACAAATATTATTTGTCATTGAATGATTTTAAGGCTAATCAATATTTTGCCTTGTTTATTAATGGCAATTACAGTATTTTATCCGCTTATTGACAATATAGTTATATGCAATTGTGCATTCTTGAGATTGCGTAGCAGAGTGTAAAAGAAGATTTTGTAGTAATAACAAAGAAAATGTTAATTCTTGGAGTAATAGATATTAAGTAATTACACTATCTGTTTTCATGTGAATGTGGAATTTATCCAATGTCGTATGTTAATTGTGCCTTACTGACATTTTTCTGGCATTAGGTTATTCTAGAAAAAATTCACCCCTCCCCGACGGATGGCATGCTGGAAATTCTCGCGGGAGGGGGGTTGAGGGCTCTGGCGGGAGGGGGGGTCTGGACCTAAAAATCCTTCCTCGGGGTCGATTTTTTGAAAATGATTTTTGAAGAGAACACTTTGTGTTCAAAACAATAAGTTAAG
Source organism: Dendrophyllia cribrosa (assembly GCA_024195265.1). Lineage (NCBI taxonomy): Eukaryota > Metazoa > Cnidaria > Anthozoa > Scleractinia > Dendrophylliidae > Dendrophyllia > Dendrophyllia cribrosa. The sequence goes on from JAJLRJ010000002.1 coordinate 59,840,271, forward strand.
GTTTAACTTCGTCGGTTCCACATTATTCATAGAGAATAAACCGGATAAAAGGGAGAAAATACAACTCAAATATGGAGAAAGTCAGTGGTTAACGTAACCGGAAGCGTGCTTCGGTACCTTGCAACAAAGCTCTTGTCCGAGTTCTTGGCAGCAACAAATTGTCAGGGAAAGGTTAAAAAGTATCAGCCGATTTAAAAAAAGACAAAAGATTTTTGACAAAAAAAAATAGATGTACCGTTTTGCAAGTACGCATTGTTTTCTATTTGTAGAATCGTTTTGCTTTCGTGCACGTTCCCTGTAATCTGATATAAGCTTAGTAATATACGGCTTACGCAAATGTCCAAACTTTTATGCCGCTCTTCCTAGTGTACTGTTTAGTTGATGCGTTAAACCTTGAAGGAAATGTAAAATAATTGGAAGAAGCTTTCCAATTTAATACTTAAAGGCAAATTGCGAGCAAACTTGTTCGAATGTTTTCTACGCATATGATGCCCGATTTAGGGTGTTAGCTCTATTGTACATTGTACACATTCATTGTATTAGGTAAAATTATGTATTCTAATATATTCTATGGTATTGTATTCTATTGTATTGTCGTTCTTTTGTGCTCTAATATTCTATTGTTTTAACAAAAGAATAAGTGTTACCCCTAAATCGCGCATGGTATATTTCTACGTGAAGCCAATAATCACGGTAAAGGCGCGCTAGTAAATATAATTAAATGAAATAGCGCTTTCTGAATTTGTTTGCTTTCGAGATTTTTTTGATTCGCGAAAACATTATGTGAATCATCCTTACGGATAAGAATGGCATTTTATATACACAGGAAAAGTCGGAAATTTTAGAAAACACTAGATGTAATAAAAATAGGTTGCTGGATTTAAATAATATTTTGCGATGTTTACAATATTTCGCAGACGCAAGCGCTCGGCGCTGCAATTAGGATAAATGTCATAAATCGCCAAGCCTTCCGGAAGCAGAAAATCACTGAATTCTTACAAGTGTTTAACTCTTTTATTCAAGGGAAAGACATTTTCATTCAAGAAAATACGAGTTTCATTCAAACGAACGAACGAACGAAGCAAATCGTTAACAGAACCGGTAAATAAAATTATTTATTTAAGGAATTGACATCATTTCTCCAAGATGGCGGCTGTTACACGCTCGATAAATATTTTTACTGACGATTCCAGAGAGAAAACGCTTATGGAACAATTCAAAATTCGCCACATAGTCAGGAAAACCTTCAAAGTGACTCGTGGAAGCATTTTTTCTGGAACTCCACGGTCGAACTGACATAAGGGATGGACCATTAGATTTTTGAGGGGCGGCGGGGGGGGGGGGGGGGGGGGGGGGGGGGGGGGGGGGTGGGGGGGGGGGTTGGGCAATTTTTTGGTGCAGGATATTTTTTTCTACGCTCGAGACTGTGCAGGATTTTTCTTTTTGGCACGATTTGCTTGCATGATATTTTTTTGCGAGTCTATATGTTTTAATGCCTGACACATACGGTGGAACCCCGTTAATACGGTCACCAACGGGCCATGAAAATTTGGCCGTATTAACGGGGTTTTATTATAAGAAAATGTATGGGCGCGCGTTTCGCCGGGACAAAAAAAAGTGACCGTAATAACGAGGTGAACGTATTAACGAGGTGACCGTAAGGCGGGGTTCCACTGTATACGTGTTAGGAATACTAGAAAGGGCATACTAGAGACAGGAATACTATAGCGAGTCAGATCTGATGTAACAGCAGCTTGATAACATGAAGCCTGGCCGCGGTGTTGTAACTGCCCCTACAATTTTCTTTACACCAGCCCCCTGTTGATGTCGCTTCCACAGCCCATCGTAGCACACCCAACCATCTTACAATTACAGGGGCGGCACCGGAAATATAATGTTGGTGGGGCGAATCTCCTGTGCCGAGCGACGAAGGCGCGAGCTTCTAGGGGGGTCCGGGGGCATGCTCCCCCGGTAAATTTTTGAAATGAAACTCTCTGAAATGCTATTTCCAGCGTTCCTGAGACCGGAGAAACAGTTTCCAAAGGCATCTTTGAATTCAGTTTAATTCTCACGAAAAGTACATGTACACGAAACACTTTCTGAAACTTGGATGTAACTCCATTTTGGTTGTTTGTTCAAAGTAAATTCGACTGTCACTCGAATATTCTCTGTCAATTCTTTTCAGTATGGGAAGGCTTTGGAAACAAATTTTTCAAAGCGATCTTTTTCTGTCATTGGAGGCAGAAAGAAACAGATCAGTTTCCAATATCAGCTATGTTCAATTTGTCAGTTAATGCAATGTCTGGATAATGCAATGATTTAATCTTTCTTGTGACATAGTTTGTTCGTAGATATGTCTTGAGCCTTCTTAGGGCAGAGGCCAAGCGCTAACTCACAGCATTGATGGATTTGTTTGATGGATTTGTCGGTAGCTGGAGTCCGATAGCTGACGTCCGAGTAACTCAAGGGGTATTGAAATGCTTGGTTCACAATATCCAATCTCCAGTCTAAAGTCAGTCACAATATCTCCGATGCTAAAATTGTAGGCTTTTGATTAATTAACGGAATATTTATTTTGCAAACTCTAATGCATTAAAGCGCCCCGCCATCAGATCTGGTCAAAGGATGTTGCTACACTATTCATCTCCGCCCGCCACCATTTTGAGCTGTCGAAAGTTGGTGGGGCAAATGCCCCACCTGCCCCACCGGTGGCGCCGCCCTTGCAATTACAAGCTTGTTGTACAACACATAAACAAAGTATTTCTCATCCATTGAGATATACATGTACCTACAATGCCACTGTACAACTATAAAAGAGCCATTCCTTGTGTCAGAAAATATCTTACATGCTTATGAAATCAGCTAAAAAGCCTACAAAGAAACACAACTTACGTCGGGTCAAAAATAAACTATTGTTATTGGCTAAACTAAACAAGCCAATGAAAAGATAGAACATTTGATCCTCCCCAAGCGCTCATAAGTCTCTAACATTCTACAACGTCAGTGTGATTTATTTGTGTTCTGACCATCTGCTCCTGGATATAAAATATTGTTCTAAAAATATAAAGCTTTGCAGGAATTTTTTCAGGGGTTTTTGTTTTGCACGATATTTTTTTTGTAGTTCAAGGCCGTGCTCGAATTTTTTTTTGGTATTTGCCCAACCCCCCCCCCCCCCCCCCCCCCCCCCCCCTTCAAAAATCTAATGGTCCGTCCCTAAATTACATTACTTCCGGTCTTACGGACTTACAGGACTTACTTACAACCCGATGACAATGTAGCTACTAGTATTACATACCAGTAGCCACAAAAATCCGAAAACGGATCATTTTACGTGAAAAAAAATGTTCGTATACAAATAAGCCTATTTTGACTCACTATGCCTTTTCTTTCTAAAGCGCTAATAAGTGCCCTTAGTTGGCATGCAGCGTTACTGCGTATTGTAGCGAGTGCCTTTACTTGGCATGCAGCATTACTGAGTATTAAGATGGATTTCCACTGTCGCGTAATTTTTACGTGCGTAAATAAAAATAAGAGACGATGTATGAACTTTTACGCAAGCTGTTCATACATCGTCTCTTATTATATTAACGCACGTAAAAATTACGCGACATTTTTTAGAAATCCAGCCTTACAGTGAGTGCCTTTAGTTGGCATGCAGCGTAACTGCGTATCACAGTGATTGCCTTTAGTTGGCATGGGCATTACTACGTATTACAGTGAGTGCCTTTAGTTGTCATGGGCATTACTACGTATTACAGTGATTGCCTTAAGTTGGCATGCAGCATTACCACGTATAACAGTGAGTGCCTTTAGTTGGCATGGGCATTACTACGTATTACAGTGATTGCCTTTAGTTGGTATGGGCATTACTACGTATTACAGTGATTGCCTTTAGTTGGCATGCAGCATTACCACGTATAACAGTGAGTGCCTTTAGTTGGCATGGGCATTACTACGTATTACAGTGAGTGCCTTTAGTTGGCATGGGCATTACTACGTATTACAGTGATTGCCTTTAGTTGGCATGGGCATTACTACGTATTACAGTGATTGCCTTTAGTTGGCATGCAGCATTACCACGTATAACAGTGAGTGCCTTTAGTTGGCATGGGCATTACTACGTATTACAGTGAGTGCCTTTAGTTGGCATGGGCATTACTACGTATTACAGTGATTGCCTTTAGTTGGCATGCAGCATTACCACGTATAACAGTGAGTGCCTTTAGTTGGCATGGGCATTACTAGGTATTACAGTGAGTGCCTTTAGTTGGCATGGGCATTACTACGTATTACAGTGATTGCCTTTAGTTGGCATGGGCATTACTACGTATTACAGTGATTGCCTTTAGTTGGCATGGGCATTACTACGTATTACAGTGATTGCCTTTAGTTGGCATGCAGCATTAACACGTATAACAGTGATTGCCTTTAGTTGGCATGGGCATTACTACGTATTACAGTGAGTGCCTTTAGTTGGCATGGGCATTACTACGTATTACAGTGAGTGCCTTTAGTTGGCATGGGCATTACTACGTATTACAGTGAGTGCCTTTAGTTGGCATGGGCATTACTACGTATTACAGTGATTGCCTTTAGTTAGCATGGGCATTACTACGTATTACAGTGATTGCCTTTAGTTGGCATAGGCATTACTACGTATTACAGTGATTGCCTTTAGTTGGCATGCAGCATTACCACGTATAACAGTGAGTGCCTTTAGTTGGCATGGGCATTACTACGTATTACAGTGATTGCCTTTAGTTGGCATGGGCATTACTACGTATTACAGTGATTGCCTTTAGTTGGCATGGGCATTACTACGTATTACAGTGATTGCCTTTAGTTGGCATGGGCATTACTACGTATTACAGTGAGTGCCTTTAGTTGGCATGGGCATTACTACGTATTACGGTGAGTGCCTTTAGTTGGCATGCAGCATTACTACGTATTACCAGAAACCCATAAGTGGGTCGAAACGTGTAACGCGCATTCACAGCTTCCGAATATTCATTTTTTGCTTAGTACCATATTTGGAAACTCCTCGGTCCAGGGAGATTGGAAGCAAGTTGTTCTAGTGAATTGATTGGTTAATATTTTTATCTTGATTTTCCAAATATGGCTGTAACAACTTCTTAGCAAATTGAATAATCGGAAGCTTGTTTTGAAGCGTACAAGAGACAGTTGCACGTTTCAACCCACTTATGGGTTTCTGGTATTACAGTGAGTGCCTTTAGTTGGCATGCAGCATCACTGCGTATTACAGTGAGTGCCTTGCATGCAGCGTTACTGCGCATTACAGTGAGTACCTTTAGTTGGCTGGTTACAGTGTAGTATCCTTACTACGTTTTAGCAAAATTAAAAAGCGTGAATAAAATATTTCCACGCCTTATTCCATTTATTCCTGTACAGAATATGTTCAGTCGAGCATAAATGTGGACGTCGCAAGTTATAAAAGGAAAGGACTACCAAGAAATCAATAAACCCTCACAGCTAACAGCGTCTGCGATTAAGTACTCTGTTTAGCAGGCACTCACCGTTTCGCTTTCTCTTGGCACTGAGGGTCATTTTTACGAAAGTAAGCACGAATGTGCTGCTCCGCGAACATCTCTGGAAGCATGTTGCTGACCTGATGAGTTAAAGGCATTATTATTTTGCATAATTTATTGTTTGTAAATGCTCTTGGAAATATGCAGTCCTCCCAAGAGCATTTACAAACAATAGTTTATGCAAAATTTGGGGGGCCAACAAAGTGTATTATGGGCAATTCAATAATTTCCTTTCTGTGAAACGTTTTTGGACCACTGGGAAAAGACGCTATATAAATGTATTATTATTATTATTATTAATTCGAAAATAGAGAATTGGCCCCAGGTTAACTTTTCCTATCTGTCAATCATCTTCGCTTACGCGGTAATTTTTGGCTCCCTGTTCAATTCGTAGCGACGACTATCAATTTCAAATAGAGAAAGGAAAACCGTCGTATGTTTACCTTCCCCACAAAACCTATAATTTGATCATTTGACGATGTTGTTTTGCAGGGAATACCAAAATGTAAAATGAATTGGCTCCTGCACTACGGCCCCGTCCACACGTATCCGGACAATTTTCAATCCGCAACTTTTTTGTTGCTGATTGGCCTTCCGTCCACACGTATCCGGCGAATTCGGCTTACGAATCCGCAACTTTTTGAATCCGCTCTCCAGAGTGGAAAATTTTGAATACGCTACGAGTACGCCATCGTGTGGACGGTCGAATCCGGATATTTTTTAATACGCTGACGTAACAGTATCGGATCCAGTCTTTAACCGCGCGAATATTCAATATAGCCGACCGAAATGTTATCGCTGCACTTCTACTTTGACTTATTTCAGGTCTAATCACCATAACGTGTAACCATTTAACGTTTATCCTCAAATTTTGTTATAGTTATGATTAATTGGTAACAGGACTTCGTATCGTCCAATTCTGTCTGTAATCATACTCGTGATTAAACAAATCGGACTCCCGGCGCTTCGCGGACGTCCGATTTTCTTAATCACTTGTATGATTACAGACCGAATTGGACTCCACTCAGTCCTATTACCATTATCGATAGCGTGTTTACAGTTGAACTTGGCTTTGAACTTGGTCTTTGCGCATGCTCTGTTGACAACATTTAAAGAGGTGCCCTGGGTACTAGAGCGAATACGGATACGTGTGGACGGGCAAATACGATTCGAATACGCTACGTGTGGACGCGAATATTTTCTAATTCGCAACAAAAAGTTGCGGATTAAAAAATATCCGGATACGTGTGGAAGAGGCCTAAACTACCTAGCAAGGTGGTTTGAAGAAACCTAACTCGGTTAAAAAAAATATATTGTTCTTTAATTAATTTACATGGGAACCGCTAACACGGTTTAAATTCGGTGAGAGCCAAAAATACGCGGCCGCATTGATCAGGAATTTTGTTAAACCAGTTAATTTTAATTAATTAATAGGAAATAACCCGGTTAACTACTCTAGTGCGGCCGCAGCCATTTATTTGTTCACCATGTTATTAATTTCTCTTCCAAACAAGTGACAAAAGATAATATTGTATGGGGAACTAAAAGTAGTACACTACTGCAGCACCATTCCTTTAAAACAGTACAACGACTTGTTATCCGGCATGGACAAGAAGAGTGAAGCCGAGAGCAAACTTCTAAACCTTTCTCTTCATTACGAAAATTTGTAACACGTCAACATCTTGTGAATCTATGATATCAGTCATAACTTTGTGCCACATAGAAAACGTACTGTGAAAGGTGCATTTTCGCTCGTCCCTGTGACTGTGTGATAGGTTTTAGGATTAAGTCCACAATTGCATGGATTAGTGGTGTCAATTTGCATAGGGACAGGTTACGCTCATCAGTATGCATTTATGAAAAGAGTATGCACGAAGTGCGACGACTGATACCGAAAATGCGTAGCCTGCGAGCAAGCTCTCGAGCAAGCTCTCGGGCTCGGGGTTTCGGGTTTGGTGGAGCGGAGGGCGATCCTTACACCCCACCCCCTCCAAAACCCCCTCCCCCAAACCCGAGTCCGAGAGCTTGCTCACAGACTAGAAAATGCGCGAAATATTCACGAACAGGCTCTGTAAGCCTGGTTTCCATATAATTGCAACACGATCGCTGCGATTCTTGCGACCCTTGCGATCATATGGAAACCAAAACGTTGCGATCGCAGAGATAAGCCTGGTTTCCATATAATCGCAACGATCGCAGCGATCGCAGAAAAAAGTGTTGTGCTACCCTTGCGATCATATGGAAACCAAAACGTTGCGACCCTTGCGATCGTTGCGATCCTTACGATTGCGATCGCAGAGATAGACGTTTTGGTTTCCATATGATCCCAAGAGTCGCAAGAGTCGCAGCGATCGTTGGAAACCAGGCTTAAGCAACCACGACGGCGACGGCAGCAAGAACGAAACAAAACAATAGGTTTAAAGAGCGAAAGCAATGCCTCTACACGTGCGTTTTACATTTTGGTACATTTCTTTGCCGTTCCCTGCAAAACAATAAATCAAATAATCAATATCACTTACCTCGTGCTTGCGCACAATCATAGGTTTGTCTGGATTGTTCTTTCCATAGAATCGCACTTCATCAATTGGATTTCTATCTCGCATTCCATAATCAAACGTAACAATCTGAGAAACATATTGTAGAAAAATTATATTGTAGGGTGAGAAAAATTATATTGTAGGGTGAGAAAAATGGTTGAAATTGAACAAGTTGTTTTCAAGTGTCAAACTTACATCAATAATAAAATCATCGGGCTCTATATGAGGTCCACCATCAATACATGAAGCCATGTCCCTAATGATATCAGGAATTTCTTCCTGTTAAAAAAAAAACAAATTGTTTCCTGATTAAATATCTCTTCAGGATACAAAATGGAAATTGGAATAAAGAGTCATGTACATATGTAGTTGCAATACCTTTTCACGTGTTTTTTTAAGAATAGCTTGTCCTATGCACTTGTACAGATCTCGTTTTTCAATGCGAAGTAAAATGGAGCGTGCCTTGAAAAAAAAGTACAATCGTTAGTCTATTAGAACTAGACCTGCATGTAAACAATTCACCAAGTTTTAAGGTGGCTCCTAATAGTTTAAACATTCCCATCATGATACATCTATGATATTCAATGACAGCTAAACCAGTAAAGTTAGGAGAAATGTTTAATAGTTCAGGTTTGCAAACACTTAACCAATGAACAAATTTAGGTGGCTACGGCATCAAAATATGTTACCATGGCACCGCAAAAGAGGCCAAAAAGACCCCATTTTCAACCTTTTGAGACTAATAACTTGAAAACTACTCAGTGAAATTTTTTTGATTTTTTTATATTTTCTGATAAACATAACAAACATTTGTGCCAATTTTGAAAAAAATCTGTACATAGGATTCAGAGATATGTCATTTTTACATAAATTTAAGGTAGCTCTGAACTCTATGTACAGATTTTTTTAAAAAAATTGTTAAAATGTTTCTCTTGCCAATTAAACAAAAATATATCGAAAACAAAAACTTTTACCGTGTAGTTTATAAGTTATTAGCCTCAAATAGTCCAAAATAGCGTATTTTTGACCTCTTTTAGCGTTGCCATGGCAACGAATGATGACGTCATTTAGATACCACTTTGTTGACTGATAAAAGATTTACTGGTTTCAAGTAAAAGATTTTTAGCCACACCATCAGGCTAGCTGTAATGGAATGCAAAAGACGAGAGGGCTGAACAATATGGAGCCACCTTAACCCATTGACACCTGAGGATTTTTACGTTTTTGAGTGATTTTCTGCATACACACGCCCCATAGGATTTCGTGACTTCATATTTGGAGTTACCATTGAAAGTGCTGCTGTTCTAAAACATTGAAGGCTCGAGTTTACTGGAAACGTCATTGCGACGATCTCATTTTGCTTGGTTGATTTGCAATAAAGGGTCCAATATGAATTATCTACGATTTTTGGTAAGTTCACAGCCATTTTTCATCTTTAGTAGCTGCCTGGTGAGCATCATTAAGCTTGGAGGTAGTTCAGAGTCCACTTCTCAATGAAGCGAGTTAGGTGTTGTACTTCGTTTACGAATTTGGCTCGTTGCTCGTTGAACTGGAAAAATGGCCGCCTGGAAACAAAGTAGCTTTGGGACTCGACTCTGGATGAATTTCTCGACCTACCGCGGCATATTTTGGAAGTTGCGACCACAGGAGAACACAACAAGCGCGAAATTTCGGCGGTGGGTCAGAGTGGCTGTGGACTTAGTATATATATATATATGAAAATTGTGGAGGACGGAATGGACGCTGTCGAAAAATCTGTTTATTTCCCAGCATGCAGTGCGGTGGTGATGTTGAAAACGAGGCAAGGTGAGTATGCACTAGTATAAGAAGCTGTAGCTAGGCCCGAGCAACGAATAAGAGCAAAAAAATTCACTGCTAAGCTAGGACTAGGACTGAATTTTGCTGTAAATGTTGACTTTTGGGTTTGCCACGATGATTTGAATAAAAAAACCTAAAGGCAAAAACGTGATTTTTGTTGTTTTTCTATGACGTTAAAAACGGTAATTTTTGTTATTGTCCAAATTCAAACGCTGATATTCTGCAAAAATCGCTGACTTTTTTGTGTTTATTGGGTATCTCAATTTGAAAGACTTTCTAGTCAATGCTCACAACTGCTAGTTAAGGCAATGTTCGCACGATTGAGAAAGTTACAATTTTTTAAAGCAGTGGAGTCTTGTACGAACGGTTACGGGCGGTTCAGGTGTCAATGGGTTAAATGACAGTAGAGGATAACATGGGATGATGCATGAGGTTTATGGTTTATTCTCACAACTTACTTCTTCAATAGTAGGGTCAGTAGAGCAGAGTATTTGATAATAAATTTGATCTGTCAGCTGTGTGTATGCTTCCATGTCATCAATTGATTCAGAGATTGAAAACATTTTCCTGTCGAAGAATATAAGGACACCTGTTACAGCGCTATTGTGGTTTGCTTTCACCAAACCAATGTAATACAACCTTGTACACGCAGACAAATGTTACTGTACACAATTTGTGTTCAGTTATTTACCACATCATATTTATACTATCAATCAACAATAAGAACAAATAATAAACACACATGTTTAGGCCCCGTCCAAACGTATACGTTTATGTTCGTAAACGCATAAGTTTTTATGCGTTTAGGCCTCCCGTCCACACGTACAATGTAAACGATGAAAACGGTCATCTAAACGGATATTTTCGAAAACGCTCTCCAAAGTGGATATTTTCGAAAACGCTGTTTACCCGTTTACGCGAGGACAGCGTAAACGGATATTTTCGAAAACGCTGATGTAAAAACTACTTATCTGCGCATACTCAATGCAGATTTTTAGCATTTACGTGTGGACGGAAGGCCTACGAACGTAAACGCATACGAACGTAAACGCATACGAACGTAAACGTATACGAACCAAACGTATACGAACCAAACGTACACGAACGTAAACGCATACGAACGTAAATGCATACGAACGTAAACGCATACGAACGCAAACGCATACGAACGTAAACGCATACGAACGTAAACGCATACCAACGTAAACGCATACCAACGTAAACGCATACCAACGTAAACGCATACCAACGTAAACGCATACGAACGTAAACGCATACGAACGTAAACGCATACGAACGTAAACGCATACGAACGTAAACGCATACCAACGTAAACGTATACGAACGTAAACGTATACGAACCACACGTATACGAACCAAACGTATACGAACCAAACGTATACGAACCAAACGTATACGAACCAAACGTATACGTGTGGACGGTGCCTTAGATCTACAGAAGCGTTCTATTTTTTTGCCACAATTATTTAAAGAGCAATTTTTTACTGTTGCAGGAGGCCTCAAAAGAATTCCAGTACACTTTTAAAATTTCCATTGTCTCAAACACTCAAGGAAAACAAAAAACAAATGTTCAAGAAAGTTTGTACTACTGATACAATACAATACAATACAATAACCTTTATTTCACCTCGAATTTAAAATAGCAAAATTGCTAATGTCTTCGAGAAAATAAATAAAATAAATAAATAAAATAAGATAAATATGGATTACTATAAAAGCACCCATGTACAAATACATCTTCAACACTGAGAGATTACAGACACTACTGACCACTATATAACCACATCAAAGGGAAAGAGTAAGATATTGTACAAATACATCTTCAACACTGAGAGATTACAGACACTACTGATTACTATATAACCACATCAGAGGGAAAGAATAAGATATTGTACAAATACATCTTTAATACTGAGAGATTACAGACACTACCGATTACTATATAACCACATCAAAGGGAAAGAGTAAGATATTGTACAAATACATCTTTAATACTGAGAGATTACAGACACTACTGATCACTATATAACCACATCAAAGGGAAAGAGTAAAATATTGTACAAATACATCTTTAACACTGAGAGATTACAGACACTACTGATTACTATATAACCACATCAGAGGGAAAGAGTGACCTATTGTGCAAATACATCTTTAATACTGAGAGATTACAGACACTACTGATTACTATATAGCCACATCAAAGGGAAAGAGTAAGATATTGTACAAATACATCTTCAACACTGAGAGATTACAGACACTACTGATTACTATATAACCACATCAAAGGGAAAGAGTAAGATATTGTACAAATACATCTTCAACACTGAGAGATTACAGACACTACTGATTACTATATAACCACATCAAAAGGAAAGAGTAAGATATTGTACAAATACATCTTTAATACTGAGAGATTACAGACACTACTGATTGCTATAACCACATCAAAGGGAAAGAGTAAGATATTGTACAAATACATCTTTAATACTGAGAGATTACAGACACTACTGATTACTATATAACCAAATCAAAGGGAAAGAGTAAGATATTGTACAAATACATCTTTAATACTGAGAGATTACAGACACTACTGATTACTATATAACCACATCAAAGGGAAAGAGTAAGATATTGTACAAATACATCTTTAATACTGAGAGATTACAGACACTACTGATTACTATATAACCACATCAAAGGGAAAGAGTAAGATATTGTACAAATACATCTTCAACACTGAGAGATTACAGACACTACTGATCACTATATATCCACATCAGAGGGAAAGAGTAAGATATTGTACAAATACATCTTTAATACTGAGAGATTACAGACACTACCGATTACTTTATAACCACATCAAAGGGAAAGAGTAAGATATTGTACAAATACATCTTCAACACTGAGAGATTACAGACACTACTGATTACTATATAACCACATCAAAGGGAAAGAGTAAGATATTGTACAAATACTTCTTTAATACTGAGAGATTACAGACACTACTGATTACTATATAACCACATCAAAGGGAAAGAGTAAGATATTGTACAAATACATCTTCAACACTGAGAGATTACAGACACTACTGATCACTATATTTCCACATCAGAGGGAAAGAGTAAGATATTGTACAAATACATCTTTAATACTGAGAGATTACAGACACTACTGATTACTTTATAACCACATCAAGGGGAAAGAGTAAGATATTGTACAAATACATCTTCAACACTGAGAGATTACAGACACTACTAATCACTATATAACCACATCAGAGGGAAAGAGTAAGATATTGTACAAATACATCTTTAATACTGAGAGATTACAGACACTACTGATTACTTTATAACCACATCAAAGGGAAAGAGTAAGATATTGTACAAATACATCTTTAATACTGAGAGATTACAGACACTACTGATTACTTTATAACCACATCAAAGGGAAAGAGTAAGATATTGTACAAATACATCTTTAATACTGAGAGATTACAGACACTACTGATTACTTTATAACCACATCAAAGGGAAAGAGTAAGATATTGTACAAATACATCTTCAACACTGAGAGATTACAGACACTACTGATCACTATATAACCACATCAAAGGGAAAGAGTAACCTATTGTACAAATACATCTTTAATACTGAGAGATTACGACACTACTGATTACTATATAACCACATCAGAGGGAAAGAGTAAGATATTGTACAAATACATCTTCAATACAGAGATATTACAGACACTACTGATTACTATATAACCACATCAAAGGGAAAGAGTAAGATATTGTACAAATACATCTTCAATACAGAGATATTACATGCACTACTGATTACTATATAACCACATCAAAGGGAAAGAGTAAGATATTGTACAAATACATCTTCAATACAGAGATATTACAGACACTACTGATTACTATATAACCACATCAAAGGGAAAGAGTAAGATATTGTACAAATACATCTTCAATACAGAGATATTACATGCACTACTGATTACTATATAACCACATCAAAGGGAAAGAGTAAGATATTCTACAAATACATCTTCAATACAGAGATATTACATGCACTACTGATTACTATATAACCACATCAAAGGGAAAGAGTAAGATATTGTACAAATACATCTTCAATACAGAGATATTACAGACACTACTGATTACTATATAACCACATCAAAGGGAAAGAGTAAGATATTGTACAAATACATCTTCAATACAGAGATATTACATGCACTACTGATTACTATATAACCACATCAAAGGGAAAGAGTAAGATATTGTACAAATACATCTTCAATACAGAGATATTACAGACACTACTGATTACTATATAACCACATCAAAGGGAAAGAGTAAGATATTGTACAAATACATCTTCAATACAGAGATATTACAGACACTACTGATTACTATATAACCACATCAAAGGGAAAGAGTAAGATATTGTACAAATACATCATCAATACAGAGATATTACAGACACTACTGATTACTATATAACCACATCAAAGGGAAAGAGTAAGATATTGTACAAATACATCTTCAATACTGAGATATTACAGACACTACTGATTACTATATAACCACATCAAAGGGAAAGAGTAAGATATTGTACAAATACATCTTCAATACAGAGATATTACATGCACAGACACTTGGAACACAGGCCACCCAGATGGTAAGTGCTTTATATGGTTTCTGAAGCATGAAGCAACGAAAAGAAGAGTCGGTACCGAAGGCCTCGAAAGAATGAACAGGCAAGTGCGGTATAGGATAATAAGAAGGGGGGAAAAGCATGTGATATGCATGAGAATAGCTGACTGGAACCTTTGTTAAGATACATTTTGCGAGGCTTGATTACATTGGACTTTGCTTATGGAAGAAGGATATATTGTTTTGTACATAAGAAGCCCTTGTGGATTGATTTGCTTAGAATCTGAACTCTGATTAAAAGAACTGACTGAAACCTTTGTTGAGATAATTATGTTCTAGAAAGTTTGATTACATTGGACAAGGATATATTGTAGTAGATAAGAAGCTATGGAGGATTATAGTTCTTGGACTCTGAACCTTGTTTACATTATTCTATAGACTACAGATATTCCTTATATTTGGCAAGGATTTGTGACAGAACATAAATAAATGCCACAGGCCTCAAGTGTATAGCTTTCTGTGTCTGATTGTCTCAAGGTTCATTAACAGCAGTTTATTCTACAATAAACTTTAACTTCAAAAGTCCAATGTGTGCCACCAAATCACTACACCTGTACAGTCTATGACCTGAAAACTGACATCATTCAGAGTACTCACCCATTTGATCCTTTAAAACAGACTTTCCTGTCAGCTATCAGCATAGCTTCAGAGATCCTTGAACCAGAAACACACTCTACATATTAGTAGTACTCCTTATTTATCAGTATAGCTTATTGTCAAATGTTAAATGTTTCTTTCCACTATTACTACAGTTTATGTAAACTGTAACAATTTACAGTGTACAATGTATATATAGATGCTCAGTTATGTACAGTTAAAAAAACAACAACAAAACAAAACAATGATTTTTCAAAACTCAACAAACAAAAATACATCAAGTTCATTTTCACTTACATACGCTCAATAATATTTGACGTTTTATGCTGGTATGCTCTTCTAAATAGACTGTTCCTAGTGTGAAACATGTCATAGATATTGCCAGCCTCTTTGTCACGCACACAGATCTGTAAATTGCCTTTGACATTAATGACTCTTGCAAATTTCATGTAGCGCCTGGAGATTTAAAAAAAGCAAAAATATTAGACAAGAAACAAATTGAATAACATGCCTCCATAGAGCACTGGACCACCATCAGACATGCCTCCATAGAGCACTGGACCACCATCAGGCATGCCTCCATCGAGCACAAGACCACCATCAGGCATGCCTCCATAGAGCACAAGACCATCATCAGGCATGCCTCCATAGAGCACAGGTCCACCATCAGACATGCCTCCATAGAGCACAAGACCATCATCAGGCATGCCTCCACAGAGCACAAGACCACCATCAGACATGCCTCCATAGAGCACAAGACCACCATCAGACATCCCTCCAAAGAGCACAGGATCACCATCAGACATGCCTCCATAGAGCACAGGATCACAATCAGACATGCCTCCATAGAGCACAAGACCACCATCAGGCATGCCTCCATAGAGCACAAGACCACCATCAGACATGCCTCCATAGAGCACAGGATCACCATCAGACATGCCTCCATAGAGCACAAGAGCACCATCAGACATGCCTCCATAGAGCACAAGACCACCATCAGACATGCCTCCATAAAGCACAGGACCACCATCAGGCATGCCTCCATAGAGCACAAGACCACCATCAGACATGCCTCCATAGAGGAACACCATCAGACATGCCTCCATAGAGCACAGGACCATCATCAGACATGCCTCCATAGAGCACAAGACCACCATCAGACATGCCTCCATAGAGCACAAGACCACCATCAGACATGCCTCCATAGAGCACAAGACCACCATCAGACATGCCTCCATAAAGCACAGGACCACAATCAGACATGCCTCCATAGAGCACAAGACCATCATCAGACATGCCTCCATAAAGCACAGGAACACCATCATACATGCCTCCATAGAGCACAAGCACCATCAAACATACCTCCATAGAGCACAAGACCACCATCAGACATGCCTCCATAGAGCACAAGACCACCATCAGACATGCCTCCATAGAGCACAGGACCATCATCAGACATGCCTCCATAAAGCACAAGACCACCATCAGACATGCCTCCATGGAGCACAGGACTACCATCAGACATGCCTCCATAGAGCACAAGACCACCATCAGACATGCCTCCATAGAGCACAAGACCACCATCAGACATGCCTCCATAGAGCACAGGACTACCATCAGACATGCCTCCATAGAGCACAAGCACCATCAGACATGCCTCCATAGAGCACAAGACCACCACCAGACATGCTTCCATAGAGCACAGGACCACCATCAGAAATGCCTCCATAGAGCACAGGACTACCATCCGACATGCCTCCATAGAGCACAAGACCACCATCAGACATGCCTCCATAGAGCACAAGACCATCATCAGGCATGCCTCCATCGAGCACAGGAATACCATCAGACATGCCTCCATAGAGCACAAGACCACCGTCAGACATGCCTCCATAGAGGAACACCATCAGACATGCCTTCAAAGAGCACAGGACCACCATCAGACATACCTCCAGAGAGCACTTGACCACTATCAAATATGCCCCTATAAAGCACAGGATCAACATCAAACATGCCTTTATAAAGCACAGGAACCCCTTAATAAGGCATGGGCTGCAAAAGCAGCTTGGAGCAAAGGAAAATAATATGTTACAAACAAAACTTACTTGTGATCAAAGCTGTTGCTGATACCAAGACAATGGCAGTCACGGGAAAAGTAGTCAAATTTGTCCACATCTATTCCTGTTCTTTTGTTCGCCACAATCTGCAGAACAATAAATTGAAATTGCAGTATTAACTTTTTCGTTCAGGAGCCAACTGGTGACTAATGGGAACATTTTGGTCGCCAGATCGTAAATTTTGGTCGCCAATTTTATTCAATATGTATCTTATATAAAACACACTTAAATGTTACTTTGCATGCAAGAAAAATCATAGGTAGAAAGAAGCAGCATAGGAAAGACTTACGAAAGTTAGCTACCAGTGTTCACAGCTGACATGTCTTTAGCGATGGTTTGTTCTTAGTTTTTCGAGATGCAGGTAAGCACAAAACGTTCCGAGTTCATAGTTTTCATAACTAGACAAACAAGGGTCCTTTACCCTTGCTTTTACCTCTTCACAACATACCGTAAACAAACATGCCTTTTCCCAGACAGAATGTCGTCATTCCCGCCTAGCAACAGCTGTCATTTTGCTTCGCAACACAATCCAACCAACCGTAACAACGAACGCGACAACTAAGACCGTTAAACGCTCAACCTGAATCCGCAGTAAAGCCGCACTCGCAGATAAGCCGCACCCCGAGTTTGAAGCTCAAATTTTGGGGAAAACATTTTTTTTTTAAATAGTTCCGAACATCTAGTCGCCAGCACTCAATTTTTGGTCGCATTGGCGACCAGTTAGTCGCAATTTCGAGCCCTGCAGTAAGTACATTAATTTATCTAGTAACTGAGTCAGAATAAATAATTTACATAAATGGACTAAAATAAATTCAATTTTATCTACAAAGCTACAAAGACAGTGGTTTCAGATTAATGTGGTCTTTTATCATATGTATCATTGACTATACAGTACTAACATCAGGACAGCTTTTTAATATACTGTACAATAATGCAAATTGTTTTTCTCACCTCATACAAATACCTTTTTCCAGGTTCCCGTCCTTTGAAAGGCCACTCCTATAAGGTATTTAATTGATAATCGAAAAAATTAACCCTGTGAATGTTACATCAGTCAAAACCAGCTGTCAGGGGCCTTTTACGAGTACCATTTAAAAAATGTCACCATTTTCAACGACAAAAGATGTCTTTTTATAATCAACTGATGCAGGAGTGATTAGGAGAAGCAAGCAAGAGGGGCCGACAAGGACGCAAGAGGAGGGTGGGGCAAAGAAGCAAAGGGTACCAGAAGCAAGAGGAAGGATATGGATAACTTCTTAATCCCTCATTAAAAATAGTAATAATGATGTATTATGAAGTACATGCAATAATACTGGTACTGTACTTTATTTCATGTTGTGTGACAAATCATGATGTAACAGTACTGAGGCTGATTAATACAATTTTTTTACTGGCTTGTGGTCAATACTGAAATATAATGCGGTAAAGATGTATGGAAAGTATAAATTTTGGACAATCTGATAACATAACATACATATACATACATACATACATACATACATACATACATAAACTTTTAATATTCAAGTGTCAATAATATTCAGCTGTGAGACTAATTGGGGACACCATATAACATATAACATGGCATATAACATAACACTTTATTTATTCAAGGATTGTAAACCTGTTTAAGTCAAAGCATCTAATGGACTGCTAATTTACCATGATAAAAGCTAAAATATACTAAAAAAAAAAAACAGGAAACAAGATGCCTAGGCATCAAAATATTAAAATATTAAGTAAAATGCTACAAAACAAAAACGTATATATATATATATTACAATTCAAAAATTAGTTATTCTTCACATATTTTCTTTCTAATTTGTTTAATAAAAGTATTGAGGTTTGATGCACAGCGTATTTCGTTCGTTAAACTGTTTCAAAGCTTGGGTGCATCATATCTGAAGGAGTTCAATCCATAGTTTGTAGTGAAAACTCTTGGTACATTGAGTTTATTAATTCCTCTAAGATTTTTTGGGTAGACTCTTTGAGATAAGAGCTATAAATAAATGATATACTGTAAGTATCTGGGCCAAGGTCAGTATGCCATTAATATGAGAACATGCTGTGCTGTATCCATCAGTAGTCAAATTTGTAAATGTGCAAGTATCCAGTTTCAATTTATTGTGAAACAGTGACACATGTTTAACACGCAGCATTAAAATGACAAACCACCCTGGTTTCAGGGAAAATTAAAATTATGAACTTTGCCTTTCATCTACATGTATGTGTGTATGTATAAATTATTATTATTATTATCTTTGAGCACCTAGATTGTGTTGTTCTGTGTATCTGCAAGATCTCATACAGCACAGGAACATGATATTAAAAATTATAGCTGTTGAAATTGCATACATGTAGGTGTTTGATTATTAGTGCTAGAAATGATGCCAGCAGTTGACCCAAAAAGTGCAGGACAAGCAAGAAGTATTCCAACAATATTGAGTTTTCTTGCTGTAGAAAACAAGAACCATGAGATTTGTATGAGGTGCTCCTTCATTGCCAACAAATGCATGTTTTTCTGTCTCTAGAATAAAGATACCTGAGTGCTGTTTGTGTCCAATGCAGTTCCAGCAATGAGCTCCTTAATGAATATCACATCTTTTTCTGTCAGATTGTACTCAGTAAAACTTGGTAACAAGTTATTGACTTTCACCATGTGATCAAACATGTTAACTGATGCATCCTCATGCTGTGTGTAGAATAAAAAATAATAATCTACAGTTAACAAAGTCATCTGCTACAAACTTGTTGCAGTGTGACAGTATCTAAGCAGCTTAAAAATTATACATATAGTGATAGACTGATCAGCTTGCCAGCATTTATGATATTTATTTGTTGTAAATGTAAAGTTATTCACCTGCAGGTGCCATGTAAAATTAATAAACTATATATTATTAATATTTCTATATTATTATAATTGAAGACGTCGGAGCATGTCCAACCTATGTCGAATTTGAGGCCTTTTTTTTTTCGCGCTCATTTTGCCTCATTTTTGGCAAGTAATCTACAAATTAATTGCAAAACATTGTTCAGAATTTTTTTATGCTGTAGTTTCCGTCGTTTTAGAGAAATAACGTATGCAAAAAAACAAAAATTAACTGAACTCCCTGTCTTTCCGTTGAATCCCGCTCGAGAAAATGAATCCCAAAGTTTACCCAAATTTCTCGATTTTATGCCGAGGTTTTTTCACTTCAGATGGCCAAGTTTGGGCCCGTGCCGCTAAATCCCGCTCAAGAAAAATTTATCCCACAGTTCATTCCCTCAAAATCGCTTCATTTTTATCGCCGATGGTCAGCAAAGATGTCGCAAAGCATGTCGGGATACCAATGGCGACATCGAGCACAGAATGCCCACCGAAACAAAATACGGAAAATATTATAAGTCTCGAAGCACTTCGGATATCGGGCATTTCGACTACGGCACAGGATGGCAAATGGGCCACAACTCACAACACTGCCCCTTTTCTGATCCGAAGTGATTCCAGACTTTCCCGCCAGCTCCGTCTTGCCAACCAACGTCTATTTTCACCTCGAGCACGAAATGGCGATTTAGACACAAGGTGGGACAAGAAACATGACTCGTTTCTTTGAGAGGTGCTAGAGACTTACGGATTTCAGGACTTAATGATGTCCTTCCATCACCGGACGGGCCTCAAACATACACACGCTAAGGACGATGTGTTAACCGAAGCGAACTCGCGATCGATAAGCGAGCCAGGCGCGCGTAAATAGCGGTATTTTTGTTCAGGTTGTTGGCACTGATCAAGAGCATTGCGGTCGCATAGTCTCACGGCCAATCTGCTTTTAATGGCGTCGTTTTCGAGCACGTTTCGTACAGTTTTGGAAGGAACTATGCTCGGATGTACGGTCAAATCACTAGAGGGCCAGAACTCATCTTTCTTCAGGTAGTTTAGTTTAGTTAATTTCACTTTTTATATACGTTTTTTTCTCTAAAATGACGGGAAAACCAGCATACAAATTTCTGAACGATGTTTTGAAGTTAATTTGTAGGTCACATGCCAAAAATGAGGCAAAATAAGCGCGAAAAGACAAAAAAAGGTCTGAAATTTGACATAGGTTGGTAATGCTCCGGACGCTTCAATTGTTTTAACATTACTGCATTATTATTATTATTATTATTATTATTATTATTATTAAAAAAAAATATTAATAAAGATATTTTCCACTTGCTAAATTATTATTATTATAAATAAATTATTATTATTTATTATTATTATTATTATTATAAACAATGGAATCTTTTATTAATAACCAAGCTAACTAAAAACATCTTATTTTTACAATTATTCACAATTAATATTATTATCATTATTATTATTATAAGATATTTTATTATAAGATATTATTATAAGATATTATTAAGAAATCATAGTTAAGGATATGTGACATAATCAATTAAGTAATTAAGCAAATTTGAGTATCAATTTATAGTTATTGGAAATTATAATTATTGTTAGCTTGGTTATTAATAAAAGATTCCTTTGTTTTTTTTATTTTTTTATTATTATTATATCAAGACAGCTAGTGATCCTGTCAGCTTTTTCGACAGTAATTAGTGTTTACCTTCCAGTGACTGTCAGGCCTGGCAGATGGGATAAACTGTGCATCAAACATGTGTGAGAAAGGACCATGACCTACAACAGTGAAAAAACATTGATCGTTGGCATAATTATAATAATAATAATAATAATAATAACAATAATAATAATTAGAATGCATAAAAAATAAACAACAAGACATGTAGCAAGACAAGTTTCTATCAGTCATCAATCATCTTCAGTTGCAAGTGTTCAATGCAAAGTGTTTGTCACAAAAATACAAAATTGACTTTACACTAATTTGTTACCATTTATGACAATGGCATTACAACAATAGGAAAGTGTATGTAATTAAAATATATAAATGAATGAATTAAAGACATGAAAATTACAGTAAAATAGAGCTAAAATGAACAGTTGGATCAGCATGTCTAAGCTACTTTTACAGTGCTGCTACTGTTACTGGGGCCACCTAGACAAAGTTAACCAATCACAAAGCAGAACGGGAACAATACATTCCAAAATTTGGGACTTGAATAATGAAATGTCGAGTACAAAACAATGAAATTTTAACTTTAAAATGTTGGAATCTATTGTTCCCGTTCTGCTTTGTGATTGGTTAACTTTGTCGAGGTGGCCCCAGTAACAGTAGCAGCACTGTAAGTAATGTGGGTCTCTGTGAATGGCTTCATTGATCAACAATGCAAGTTTCTGTCTTTGTCTTGTTCAGATGCTCTCAGTTGCATGTTAAGAGGTGTCAGTTTGTTTTCCTGACATAACAGGCATTACAACCTGCACAAGACAATTTGTAAATGACATGCAAAGGGAGATCATGTAACAATAATAATAAGTAAGTACAGTATAACTTTATAGACCCTATTCATAAATGGCGGCCGGTTTATTATTCTTTTATATTCATGCTAATCAGCCCAACTAGCCTCGTTAGCGTGTGCAAAATTCAAAAGAATTTTTGCTCTAAAATGAGGCTAGTTGGGTTGACTAGCATGAATATAAAAGAATAAATAAATCGGCCGCCATTTATGAATAGGGTCATTTTTTAATGTTGAAAATGTGGGAAGTGGTTGCCCAAGTCCCCCGAGCCAGAGGTTCATGTTAAAAACGCTCGACTAGAAAAAATAAAAAAATAAAAAAATAAAAACATCTAAAATTAAATATAGACAATTCCTAAATAACAACTAATCCTAATATTAAAAATATGAACTATTTCTAAAAGTACAAAAATATACACAAACACAGACTGGATTATATTCAGTTCATGCACTGGCACCCTGTGAACTTTACATTATTCAAATGAGAGAGAAATTGTGCCAATGTGGTCGATAAATAATATTGTGACTGCCAATGACAATTTATTATAGCTCTGGCCTGACAATCAATAATAATCAATATTAATTAATTATTGAATATTGAAAAAAGGATGACCAGTTGTAGGAAAAATTTACTTTTCATTGAATAAACAGTCATCTCCACCAAAACCTAAGTTTATGGGGGTGTTTTTCGTAGAGCACGGTCAGAAGAGCGTAATAATGTGTCGTATTTGTGCTTGTTTTGGTGCATATCCAACTCTAAAATGCTGTGTCAACTAATAAAGTACAGTATCAGGAACTACGATAATTATTTGACGACCTGAAAGTTACATTAATAATTATTTTAATGAATTACCTAGATCATGGCAAAGGCCAGCTATCCTGACACAGAGTATATCTTCATCTGTGATTTCCAGTTCTGGCTGTCGCTTTTGCAGACTCCTTACAAGTTTTCCAGCCAGATGGCAAGTTCTAACATGATAAAGCAATTCTCTAAGTATAGTTGTGCATGTCACTGTATGTGCAGTTGTACAACACGATATTTACCCCACCCCACAACTCAAAATTCCAGTTTAGCTTGAGTTCATACTTTTCTTTCAAACATTTTTTTTTGTGCCAAGAAACAAGCACAGAAACAGGAGATAAGGAGTGTTACTATAGGTCACCACAAGCTCTCATAAGTTATGACACATACATGTACTGTAAGCCCCGGCCAAACAGTCACAAGTTATTGTAAGTTTCAATCTTGCAAAACAAGGGGCTGAAGAAAAAACAATGGTAGGAACATGAGGATAATGTAGTAAATTGTATCCATCTTACCCAATGCAATGCTCAAATCTATTATGAGATGCTCCTGGAAACACATGATAACAACCACCTACAAAATAAAACAACAGATGTTAGACCAGCTGTTATCACTTTGACGATAATAGCTTTATTTTGGGGGACTCTTCAAAATGCTTAATTCCCATTATCGTTACTGTTATTGTTTTCAACAGTCATCGTGTAGATATCGTATTTCTTATAGCTTCATATTTCAAGCATGTGCTTTTATATTGTTAGGCGTTAGATCTGAGAGGCATTAGCTGTTGTTGATTCATTCACTGCACACTGCTTTGTATTAGTGCATTTTCTTCTTTTTGGGGACTGGTCGTCAGAGGCTTACAAGAGTTACCTTGAATTTGCCTTACCAGCTAAGTTACGAGTTGCAAAATGTGTTAGTCATGCATTAGTTAGTGGTTAATATCGCATCGTCTTCGTATTCAGGATTCATCATTTTGTTTGGGGGGTTCGGGTGGGCAGAGAGCCTTATTTCGATTGTTGGTTTTCAGTGTATTTCATCACTAGGAAATAAAGCTCTCTTCATGCCAAACAAAATGATGTGTCTTGACTTATTTGTTAGCGGTGGTTTGAGATATGCTGGGGAATTTCTTTATTTTGGGGGACTCTTCAAAATGCTTAATTCCTATTATCGTTACTGTTATTGTTTTCATCAGTCATCGTGTAGATATCGTATTTCTTATAGCTTCATATTTCAAGCATGTGCTTTTATATTGTTAGGCGTTAGATCTGAGAGGCATTAGCTGTTGTTGATTCATTCACTGCACACTGCTTTGTATTAGTGCATTTTCTTCTTTCCCATCCCTCCCACCCTTATGGTGGGCAGAGAGCCTTATTTCGATTGTTGGTTTTCAGTGTATTTCATCACTAGGAAATAAAGCTCTCTTCATGCCAAACAAAATGATGTGTCTTGACTTATTTGTTAGCGGTGGTTTGAGATATGCTGGGGAATTGAGTAAAACTTTGCCAGATTACTTATATCCCTGAGGAGTACTGCACATACCAAAATGAAAGTGAGCCAGGATAAAAATATAAACCCCATTAAACTCCCTTTTTGAACAAAGTTTGTTCAGGAAACTTTGTCATATTTATAAATGAGTCATTTTCTTTAATCTAAAACTTAACATGTTGTCTTGCGACCATTTCAGTAATGGCTGACAAGGAAACACATAGGGTTACCTGTGGCTATAACATTCAGATATGAGTGTAGAATGTTTAACAGAGAACAAACAATAATTTTTGAATATTATTATTACATTACATTTCAGGCCATCCTGTAAAGGCAATGACAGAAATTATTAATCAAGGAACACTTTTGCATAACGCAGGACAAGTTACCAAGACTCGAGAGAAAAACTGGGGTTTCTTTAAATTCTACCAATCAACTTTTAATGGCCTAAAGTTGAAATTTCACCTCAATTATATTAATGCAGCAACAAACATGTCTTTCTGAAGCATGACTGATGGACATCTACAAATGTATAGCATACATGTATCATTATTGTCTTAGTCTCAGTTTATGCTCACCTAATTGCTTAATATTTCTAAGTCTCTGAAATTGTGGAGTATCTATGATCTTGACACACAGGGGGTGAACCTCAATATGTCCATGTATTGTATCATTAAATATCTGCAAGATAAATAAAGATATCAATGATAAGTGTTGAATATTGTTCAAGGGTTTACACTAAATCTGCTACAAGTATACAAATTACTAATTGAATTAAAATCACTCCATTTACATGTAATACTTCAACTCTTAAAGCCCCAACCTAAACATACAAATTGCCTTCACTTACCATACTTATAAGATGAAAATATGTTTAAACATAAGAAAATAATCTTTGGTGATCATTTCCTTTATTTTTAAGACCGTCCTGTTAGTAAGGGTTATTGACCTGGAGCAAGGGGATATGCGATATATAACACCACAAGGGGGATATATCACATATCCCCGAGGGACAGGTCTATAACATGCTTAATTTTCATCTGGTGAGGTTTTCTAAAACAAAGAAAGTATTAATTATTACTTTTGGAGAGCAACATTCCGTTCAATTGAAATGCAAAAAAGCATGATTCCGCAAGGCCACATTGGGATCCCAGCAAAGCTTTTGCCAAATTTGTTTCATTATGAGTAGAAGGAGGTAGTTTGAAAATATGTATGAATACTACTCATTGTTCTCTCCATGGCCAAGTATGTTATTTCCCAAATAGCGTACGCAAGGCCACTATAATCGTCATTGGCCACTTTTGGGTAAGGCGACTATAGTCACCTGTGGCCACAGAAGGGTTAATACTTCGATAGTCTATTACGTGTAACTGCCATATGGGTAATATATTAAATTTACATGTAGGACAAATAATATTTAAAAATATTAAATATACTGTCAAATTAAATTTGGGGTCAATTTAATAAAACTTTTACACTTGTAATTTACAAGTGTGGCTATTGTTTTTAACTTCTGAAACAATGGCTACACTTGCAAATTACACTTGTAAAAGTTTTATTAAATTGGCCCTTGCTCTTGTTGGTTTTATCACTGCTTTCATAAGCTTGAGTCTCCTTAAACAATAAATCGCTAGGAGGGAAGTATTCTCATCACTGATATGGAAATGAATATGTCACTCTGACTCATGTACCTTGTAACACTTATCCCCTGAGCTTGTTTCACCTTTAAAACATAAGTAACAAAAAAGTTGCAGATAGTTTAAACCTGACAAAGCCTAAATTTTTTGCTACATATGTAACTGCAAAGATCTTTTTCCTTGAACAGTTTACAGTAAACTAAAACATACATGTAAGACTGAGTGCTGAAAAAAACTGTGACAAAGACAGTCACAGTTTGACTGTCTTTGTCACAGTTTTTTTCGGCACTCAGTCTTAACTGAATTTCAATATTATCATTAACTGTGAGTGCCACGCAGCAAAAAACGTTTTTGCGCTATTAAAACATACATGTACCAGTCATTTTAAAAAGAATAAACCAAATTACCATGTAGTGTCAGTATTTACTTGTCTACTTTTAAAGGCAATTTACATGTATATCACATTTAACAGATGAAAAATGGAGCATGAAGAGAAGCAAAGATATATTTAAATAATCTTTTTCATTTTACACTTGCCCTCTGCATGTCTCACATGATGGTGAGATTATTGTATTAAAATTCACGATGAATTTTTTATTTTTATGCGAAGGCAACGTTAGTCAAATAGCCTTCAACTGCGTTCTAAAATTATAGAAGTTTTAAGGTTATGAATGAGCCAGGGGTTGCCAGACGCGGCATGAAATCATGCATGTGATTTCCCGCCATGTAAATTTGTATGAAATTTAAATTCAGCGTCCTTTGTTTGTGTCGCCTCCGTGAAAGTTTCAATACGGTGTCCATTTAGTTAATTCACACTCGACTAAAAAGTGAAAACCTGTTACATTTTAGCTGTTGCGGATGTTTAACTGCATTCAGAAAGAACAGGAAGCTAGAAAACAATACATACTAATAAAAGCTTCACTCGTGTCGTTCCAAGTTGAAATCTGGATGCCATTTTCCTTTTGTCTTTTCGGACTCGGAGTTCTCGGGCTTGTTAGTCCGCGCTGGTCTGGTGGCGTTACAATTCCGACTTTTCTCTTGCGACTCTGCTTGTTCATTGTTATAAGCTTAAATTTGATTTTAGGAAACAGCAGAAAGATGATTTTATTGCCCGAATTGAAGTAACTACATCATGTATTCCTTATATAGTGTCTACCATTACTGAGATGAACCGCTGTAAGAAAACACTGAGTTTTCAAAGTGAGGCGACGTGTCTGGCGACATGACAGAACAGGAGCAGGAGCAGTGATCTTTAGAAAACTCTATAGAACGGCAACGCTAGTTTCTAGAAGTTGGTCTGTTGGCATTGTCACACATAGTGGTGCTTATTTTCTTACTGTCACCCCACCACCAACGCCGTTTGTACGGTCATCGCAAAACTTAGGAAATTGTTCAGAGCCTCAACGTTCTCAGCATGGGACGCTTGATGAACAAGATCAAAAACGCTTTTTCGAGCATTTCATTGATCACCTACGCACTAGTGGTCATCTTCGGTACAGGTTCGTGGATTGCCATCAATGGACTTTGGGTCGAGTTGCCGATAATTGTTCAAGAAATTCCAGAGAGTTGGTCTCTACCGTCGTACCTAACTGTTATAATTCAACTGGCCAACATAGCACCCCTGGCGTTTACATTGGGAAATAAATTTTTCCCACGTGTTGTTCGCGAGGTGCCCATTATTTACATAAGTGTGATTGTGGGAATTGCAGCATGCACTCTATTGGCATTTTTCTGGAAAGAAACAAGTTACATCGCAGGTGCCGAGCGAAGTACAGCATTGCTAGTCTTGTGTTTCTTTTTTTCCATGGTGGATTGTTGCTCGTCTGTCACGTTTCTTCCTTACATGGCCATCTTCCAAGGAGTATACATGAGTCCTTATTTTGCTGGTCAGGGCTTAAGTGGTCTCCTACCAAGTCTTGTGGCATTAGCGCAGGGCGTGGGAGGGGGGTCACATACCTCATGTGTGAACCCCACCCTTCTTCCTGTTAATGCCACTAATGAAACCTCAGCAAACAAAACTGCCGTGGAAAGCTGGGGTCCAGGGCCAAAATTCTCTGCAGAAGTGTTCTTCTGGTTTTTGAGCATAATGATGATGGCCTGTGGCTTAGCTTTTTTGGGGCTTAATTACCTCCCTGTTGCTAAGCGACAGCAGGTGGCTAAAAACTATGAAGAAGGTGCTGACCAAGATGTGCTGGCAGGTGATCAAGCCTTGGAACTTGTCTCCAAAGAGGAAAGGCTAGAGTACAATAAAAATTCACCAGGCAATGATGACCTTGCTGTTGAATATTTGTCCACAAGTGGTGTTGCAATAATGCTGTTGATTATAGCCTTAGTCAGTGGCTTGAGCAATGGAGTAATACCAGCTATTCAGTCATATGCCTGCATACCATACAGCTATTATATATATCATCTGACGCTTACTCTGTCCAACATTGTAAATCCTGTCACATGCTTTGTGTTTCCCTTGATTAGTACCACATCACTGGCAGTGATAACTGTGCTGAGTTTTGTGTACTTTGGTTTGTGCACATACATTCTGATCATTGCATCACAGAGCCCCACAGTGCTGTTACGATGTGAAGATTCTGGTGCTGCTTTAATTGTAAGTAGATTGGTTTATAAACAACTTTCATCAAGGTACAGTAATGCTCTCAGACACCATTGGGACCACAAGGACAAAAAAACCTCTCAAACTCAATAACATAAAATGTTATAGATGAGTCTATTGGCATCTCATTGCACACTCTTAGATTTGTAGCCTGTCAACAGGCGCCTGTAAAGGGGTATTAGGATAAAATGAAACTGAGTGTGGTCTGGGTTGGGGAACGGGGTGAGGAGAGGGGCATCGGCCCCCTTCCCATCTTAAAGAAGTGTCCGTTTTATAGGGAGTTTATAATGTAGTTACAATAAAATGAGTGACTTAGGTGTGTATGTCAAAAGAGAGTTGATTGTACTCTTAATTGCCTTATGATTAATACTATTGCCAGAGAATGTGAGGTAATGAACACAGAGGTATACTTTTAACCATGGCCATTTCAAAACTTTATTTTGGTTTAACTCATAGGTTATCATAAGTGTCGTTGCTGTTGCTGTGGTTACATACATCAAAGTTGCTGTTGGAGGAATCATGCGTGAGCAGGGCCACAAACATCTGCTGTGGTATGGCATTAGCACTCAAGTGGGGTCCTGTGTTGGTGCGCTGGCAATTTTTGCTCCAGTAAATGTATACCACTATTTCAAGCAAGAGTAAAAATCTGTCAAGTTGATGTTTCTAGATTCAAGATATGTATCATGTTAACATTAAGAAAAAGATTATTATTTTTAACCAAAAGTAATTTAAAACAACTAGGGTCACAGCCAAAAAAATGGTTTTTAATTCTTGTATGCTGGTTAAGGCAAGTTTAGAGTAGGATTTATTTTACTAATAGCTGCAACCATACAACATGATTACCATTTTATACTTGAAAAAGCACTGCCCTTGAATCAGCTCTGACCCAATTTATGGCTCAGTCCATACCAATCCTGGCATTTGTCAATGTTTACCAGGCATTTATTTGTGACAAGGAAAAATCTCATTTTGAAATCAAGACTTGTGATGATAATAACTTTATAATTATTGTCTTTATTTAAACTCGGGTTGTTGGGGTTGATTAGGCCCCTAGCAATAGTATGCTAAAAGTGTTACATATAAAGACAACTTATCTGATTTAAGATTATTGAAAAGATTATAAGATTGAAGGGCTTTATGCAAAGAATGTGCTCCAGACTTGCCTATACATGTCAATTAAATACACAAAATCTGCAGCAAATGTAAATGATGGCTTTGCAAAGTTCTGCCAGCAAGAACCAAGATAGAGCCCTAGATCTCTCATAGTATTGGTTAACACCTTGGAGAATTCATTTTCTGAAAATCAGGGGCGTAGCTACCTGTACGCACGTACGCACGTGCTTACCTGAAAAAAAGTGAAAAAAAAATAAAGATTTGGGACTTGAGGGTGGGGGGAGGAGGTAGGGGGAGTGTTTGAAAACAGTGATCATGCATACCTCTGAAAAATTCCTGGCTACGCCCCTGAAAATACCTATTTCTCTCTAGATATAAACAAAAAACTGCATGTTGTACACATGTAGAGTTAACATTTTAATATCAGTGAAATTTGCACGGCTTTTCAGGGCTTTGTTGAAAAGTGACTTGTCCACTTAGCAAAAGGTGCTGACTCAAGATTTACAAGGTATATGCTTTTAAGTTTCATTTTATTTAGATATTTTCACTTATTATGTTACAGACATTCAGTTTTTATTGCCTTATATATTTTTTGTTGCTAGGTACAAATTTTGAAATTGTTAAAAAACCAATAGCTTCACATTACTTGTAGATGTTGTAACATATATTTAATAATTTATTAAGTTATTACACCGATAAATTTTGAAGATAGAGAAATTTGACATTCTTTTACATTATTTTGGAAAAATCACTCCACAAACTTTTGTTTAGAGGTCAGTGATTAGAAATTGATTACATTGTTGTTTGGTAAATTCATCCTACTTCCCCATCAATATTAGTGAGTGCTGACCTATGCATTTTATCAAGCCTGTCTTGCCTTTGGTAAATATTGTGGTCTGGAGTTTTCATGTAATATATCAAACATGAGACACAGTGTTTCATCACAAGATCAAACACTGAGAAGAGAGTTGAAAATACGACGCGCAGCGGAGTATTTTTGACGAACTTCGAGGTGTTTGATCTTGTGATGAAATACTGTGTCGAATGTTTGATATTACTTCTCAAACAAAATGATTTTAGAAGGAGAAATTAAGGATGCAAAAATGAGGAGTGTTTCATCTGATTTCCAAACACTCATTAAACATTAATTTCCTTTGTATTTTCTTCATGAATTATTAATGAGTTTGAGAAGTTATGTGGTAGCCTGTGTACAGTTGGTGAGCCTGGCAGAAACTCTGTAAAAAACTGTTTTTGGTGACTTGAGTTTCAACAAACCGAGAAGAAGCATTTTATTCTACCTCGTGTCGTCAAAGTCGTTTAGGTGATTATGACAGGTTGTTCCCTCACAGGGCCGAGGCAATATCACTAAGAAAAACCTACTACTTTATTTTTTTTTATGTGTAGCCTCTTGCAAAAGAGATCCAATGCTTGTGCTTGTATTCAAAATTTTATTTTTACTGAGGCAAGTGCCTCGGTTCGCCTTATGCTATCTATGGCTCTGCCTCATGCAGACAAGGTTGAAATGATGTGAAAAATCAGATTTTTCCAGAGAGGATCGGAGGGAGCGTTTGTATATATGTAATAACAGCGATTATAATGTTACAGTAGACCCCAGCTACCTGTTCTCCTTTGACCTATATTTTACTGTTGGCTATCTCGCACTTGGTCAACATCTTGAATAAATCTCTCTTATCGCTGTAGAAGAAACACCAAAAAGACAAGAAACAACACCAGGTAACATTTTTATAGGCAAAATAGTTGAACAAAAATGTTCAAAAAAAACTGCGTGGCACTTGTGATACAATAAATAATGGAAAATGTTAATGTTGAAAAGTGCCAAAAATTAGAAATGTTTCAGACGTTTCGGGCTTAGCCCTTCTTCAGTGAAATGTCGATTTTAAACGTTTGACGGTTTTTTCCTTGTATAACACGCCATTTAAACAGTGTGTGCTCCTTAAATAAACCGGAAGTCAGAATAGACCAATTTCGATATATTAAAATTCATACTTCGCTCCGAGGCTTCGGGGGAATAAAACAAAAGAAATGAATAATTCAACGCTGAACCTTAATGCGAGCGAAGTATGAATTTTAATATATCGGCTGACTCGTACCAAGCTTGAAAATTAGCCGCCTCTCATGTCTCTTTCTTTGCTTGCTTGCGCCGCAGAGCTTCACGCGTCATGCAGAGAGTGGCCGTTTGCATTTAAATGTTCTGCGACAGGGACACCAGGCAAGTTTTTTACAATGCTGCGGAGGTGTTCCCCCTATGTAAATTGCAGAGCAGCGACGACAGGATTTTTATTATTATTTAATAAAGATTTAATTTATAAAAAAATTATTATTATTATTATTATTATTATTATTATCCCCCTATAGTTTTATATCCCTATGTCTTGCAGTGATGGTTATCTCCCTTTGCAGGAGCCCCCTAATGTAGATGTAGATGTAGAGATACAGTAAATGAGATTTGGCAACCAATGGTGGCTGGGTAAATATTTCCCCGGTTGCGGGGTCATCCGTAAGAATGTTGAAGTTGCCAAGTAGGATTCTTTTAATTCTATCGCTCAAGGGATGGTATGTGAGAACTAAAGGAATCCTACCATTGTTGTTACGCCGTTAGCGATCGAAACGGCGATAAGGGAAGACCAGCCCGGACTTTAACACTAGACTGTTTATTTGCACTATTGGAGAAGTAGTCAACTGAAAAATAGAAACGTTTACAAATTACTATAAATTTCTCTATAAATTTCTCTATACATTTCGGCCACGCAGTGATTAAACACACTTACATTTTGTGTTTCTTTTTCCGTGTCTTTAGTCCGTTGAGTTGCGGTCTTAACTTCTGTAACTTTCGTCGAAATGTACTTCGCGGCTTGGTTAAATTATAATTTTCCGTTACTTGAGTTGCATGCTTTATATATTTATGAATATATTAAATGACACCTTTTCTCCCGCTCCGCGGAAGTGAGGCGATAGTTTGAATACACATTCCGAAAGGCGCGTGAAATGCAGATCAATTGTCGACGGCGATACTGATGTGTCTTAAGGGCGTCGATCTGTCTAAGTTGTCGCATCTTGTTGAGGTCTTGTTGAAGAGAAGACGGTTAATAACCTCGCATTACGAAAAACGTAGTTTTCCTTTTGGTTCATCCACTCGATTAGCTCTAGCTGTTTGGATGCTCCAAACTCCCAAATTCTACCTGTTATTTTTTTTCTTTGTTTTTCTTTTCTATATCTATAATTTAGTTTTTTATTTTTAAATTATTTTATGTTTCCTTTTTTGTAAAGATCTTGTGTGAGTTGAAATAAAAATATTGTATTGTATATTGTATCATCCGCCTTCTCTAAGAAGTCGGCATCGTTAGAACTGAAACGATGAAGACATAATAGCTGACTGTACGCCGGGTAGACTATCTTTGCAGTGGCGAAGGTTTGATGAGAGGTGATGAAGGTCCTTGTAGTAGATGGCAGTGCTAATATGATCGTCAGAAATGTGCAAATTGATATCCAGGAAAGGTAGTTCAGAGATAGTGTGTGTATACTGAAGAGCAGGATGAAAGCTGGATACGAAGTTGATGTAATCCTCCAGTTAATTCTACCCGGAATATACTAACATTAATCCAGTTCTACCACCCGGAATTTAACATTTATTCATGTCAAAGTTTTATTTAGCGATTTACCCTAGTCAAGTTAATACTAGTATCTATATATCTATATATATATATATATATATATACAATTTTAGATAGAAAATTTCTAGAGACAGTTACTCGAGTTTCACGCACTAAGCGATCATCAGACTGAGGTTTAGAGGCGTGAAACTCGAGTAACTGTCTCTAGAAATTTTCTATCTAAAATTGTATCTCGCTCTGCATGTATTTGCATCGAGCACTCCTACGACTGCGTGAAACACTTTTTATATTGTTTCTCTGTTTATATATATATATATATATATTTAGTATCACCCAACTAGTGGACTAATGCAAATCCTGCATTTTGATTGGCTACGCTACTAGGGGTCTAATAGTAATAGTCATCGAGTAGCGAAATTCGCCGGTTTTATTTTTCGTTTTATTCCCAAATAAATATTTCTTCAACTTGCAATTGCTTTTTTTTATTATTGCCTTTTTCTGTCCGACTAGTTGGGTGATACTAAAACAATTAGACCCTTCGCCCTCAAGGGCCACGGGTCAATAGCCCATTGGGCTTCGCCTCATGGGCTATTGACCCGTAGCCCTTTCGGGCTACGGGTCTAATTGTTAAATATATATATATATATATATATATATAAATATATTCTGTTTGTTTTCACAAGTGTCAACCTCATTCAGCTCGTTCCTGCGGACAAGGTTGCACAAGGGTTAACAGTGATGTTATCTCAGAACATTTATGAGCATACGGTATCCGAATTTATCTAAACTCACGTCCATTCTACACGAGGCGCAAAAAATAATCTGCGCTTGTAAACGGACATTTCTCGAGGATGGAAGGTCTCATATTAAAACCGATTACAACTCTGTCTATTTCCTGTAGTGCGACGGTGCGATCTTAGCACGTGGCATTCTCAAACACCATCGCTTTCTCGTCTTCTTTGATGACAAGTCGCTTAGTCGTTGTGCCATCCTTTTGCTTGTCCGAATAAAATAGCGACTCTAATTTTGGGTCCAACTCGAAATTTCTGGCAAATTGTCGTAAAATTAATTTCGTAAAAGGCTATTAGTCCAGTCATTTTACGCGAAAAATATGCGTAACCCGGAACAAATTCTCACATAAGAAATTTTTACGGTTTTCGACTCAGAATTTATTGCTTGATAACATACTAAAAGTCCCCAAAAATCCCAGCATGGCAACATGCCGAAAAATGGGTTTTATTAAGGGCCGTTGACAAGCAATAATTCCACTGCATGGAAACGAGGCTGGCTATGGATCTTTTGAATTTCGTCTCAAAGTTGCTCTTAAGAACGCCTAAAACTTCCCCAATCGAATCATTGTTGCTTTGTTTCATCATTTCATAAGAAAATAAAGGTTTATTGAATGTCTACGGGTACTTTGTGTTTTTTATTTTGTTTGCGATGCACGATTCGCAAGATACAGAAAAGCGGGACCGACACGCAAAGCTGTTTTACATTACTGTTTTAAAATTATTTTAAAATCAGTTTTGTACAGGAAGAAAATTGAAAAAACAATAATATCCCTTTGAAAATAGATAACATAAAAATAATTCTCAAGGAAGAAAGACCAGAAACCATTAAAAAGACGCGACAAGTGGCGCGACTGATGTTACGAAATGCATCGCACGGATCTCATATTTCAATTAGCGCCCGCCGCTACGCGCTAGTCCCCACTAGTTCACTACTCGGAAAGTTCTATTTCTTGAAACTTAAAATATCGTCCAGCCAGTCCTTTATTAACAGGTGAGCGAATTATGATTTTATTGAATGACTTTGCGAGATTTGCATCGCTCCGTGCAGTAATTGAGCTTCCTTAATTATTCATAATCGCTCTGAATTACAAAAAATAGGACAAGCATTGATTCAATTACTTCAATTCATTTCAATCAACCTTTATTCAAAGTTGATTTTTCCCCATCTCTCTCATCTTCCATTGTTGTTAGTGAAAAAAATGCGAGGAATTCGTACCTGAATAGTGAATATTCATATGATTTGGAAGCGTTTTGGGCCCCTGCTGATTAATAATAAAGTGTTCAGTATTAACCTAATAGTAAAATGTATCAAATAATAGGTGTTTCTTGGTGTTGCGGAAACTATTGTTGGTTAGCTATTGTGTTGTGGTGTGGGTATTGTTTACTTTCTTTTGAATCTTTTGTTCTACGTCATTTGGTGATGGCAACACCAAGAAACTGCCCAAATAATGTGAAAATCGTTTTACGAACCTTCATCAAAAATCTGTACTGTTTTATCTAATGTTGTAATTGCGTTTAATAAAAATAGACGCATTTAAACTTTCATATTCATGTTTCTGTAGATGGAAAGAAATGGACGCGTCAATCTGTTGTGCAATATGCAAAGAGATAGTCAAAGAAGACGGAATAGAACTCACCAGTAAAGGCGTCGACGGGGTGAATCGCGCCAGTGAGGAAAGGGGAGACAAGATTGTTTGTAAATTAGGAGATTTTGTGCACAAGGAGTGCAGGCGGAGCTTTTGTCGCCCTAGTAGCATCAGGAAAGCCAAGAGATCAGACGAGGAGGCTAACCATGCTGGTACTGATACCCCACGACTGCTCCGCCCACGAGACAGTTTGACAAATCGGCAATTTGATTTCAAAACTGATTGTTTTTTTCTGCGGTAATGAGATTGACGAGGAATTAGAAAGGAGAAGATCTAGACAGGTGTGCAAGCCGTACTGAGTGCGTGTGAGGAAAGAGGTGATGCCTGGGCGGAGACAGTGCGCGCTAGAGCTCTGCATGTTCATAACCTACCTGCGGCCGACGCTATCTACCATCACACATGCAGCACTAAGTTTAGAACCAAAATGCAAATGCCAAGTCAATTTGCACCTGACCAGCCAAGCTGTAAGAAACGAACAATTGGACGTCCGCAAAATGAAGAATTGAACGACGCCTTTCTTAAAGTAGTTCA
The DNA here is from genome assembly GCA_024195265.1 of Dendrophyllia cribrosa. NCBI lineage: Eukaryota > Metazoa > Cnidaria > Anthozoa > Scleractinia > Dendrophylliidae > Dendrophyllia > Dendrophyllia cribrosa. The sequence continues at coordinate 59,877,272 of JAJLRJ010000002.1, forward strand.
CTTTTTAGAGGACAATGACGATGAACAATTAACAGTCTCTGATTTAGTGATTCCATTCCAGGATGGGATGAAAGTAATGATGAGAAAAGACGCTTTCCTTTCAAACATAGAAAACAAGAAGCGTTTCATAACCTTGTTGAGACGCTACTTATCAGAAGCTGGTTGTCAAACTACACAAGCAGAGGGGGATGCAGATTTTCTCATCGTCGAAACAGCCATTGACTCCGCCGATGAACGCCCCTCTGTACTCGTTGGGGATGATACTGATCTCCTCGTGCTACTGTGCTACTACAGTGTATACTCGAGCAGATGGATGCGATTTGTTCTTCCGACCAGAACCAAAGGCTAACTCCAAAGAGATCAAAGTCTGCAAAGTGTGGAACATGCGGAAAGTGAAGGCGAAGCTCGGCGAGGCAGTGTGTCGCAACATGCTTTTTCTACATGCAGTTATGGGCTGCGACACCATATCTCACCCTTATGGGCTTGGTAAGACGGCATCCCTTAAGAAGTACAGCGAAAGCGCATACTTCAGAGATCAGGCGAAAGTGTTTGACGCCTTTCGTTCATCCCCAATTGACATCGCTAAAGCAGGAGAAAATGTGCTTGTGGCGCTGTATGGAGGAAAACCTGGAGAAGGCCTTGACCGCATGCGGTACCAACGGTATTACCAAAAAGTAGCGACCAGAGGTCGTCAGATACAGCCACAGAATCTACCCCCACCCCCACCCCCCCACGTCTGCCGCCACCAAATACCATAGCTTCAGTGTGTTTTTGCAAATCAAACAAAGGCAGGGTCTAGATGAGGGGATGCTACTGGAAGAATGGGGCTGGAGAATGAATGGCAGACAAGTACTCCCCGTCGCCTACCGGCTGCTCCTCAAACTCTTCTAAAGATGATCCGCTGCAACTGTGCGACTGACTGCGCCACGGCAAGGTGTAGCTGCCGCAAATACGGGCTTGACTGTTCTCCGGGGTGTGGTTCGTGCCGTGGAACGGCGTGTACAAATAGCACTGCAGTTCTCGAGGAAAGTGATGACGAAGAGGATTGAGGATGGCCAAACTAAATAACTGTCAGGTTTTTTCTCACCAAAATAACAAAGTAAAAGTCCTTCGATTTCTCATAAGCCTAAGCCACAGTACTATGTATCGGCAAGTTAATTCCGCGTGCGTTATGAAATCGCGCCAAAGTGCAAACTTCATAGATGCTCGAGCTGAGAGATAAATGTTGTACATTTTCCATATTTTTATCCAAACAATCGGTAATTGAAATAAAGAAATGTGTATCTATAGAATGCTTCTGATTTTATTGATATTTAGTCAGAAATTGGCATTTAAAGTGCAATAAAACAAGCACTTCTGGTTTCAGCCTCGTTCCCATGTCGCAGGAGAGAGCTTTCTAACGTTTTATCAAATTTCGCAATGTTGCCATGTTCGGATTTTTGGGGACTTTTAGTATGTTGATTAGCACATTAATTCTGACATATTTCCGAAGAGAAAGCTTTTGTGGGAATTTGTTCCGGGTCGAACCCTAAAATGACTGGACTATATGTCTAAAATAGGGAACGGGGAATCGGAGAACGGAGAACGGGGAACGGGGAACGGGGAATCTTTTTTTTTAATTTTTCTTTTATTGTAATAAATCTTTACATTACTAATGCAATTAATAAAGTTATATTACATTACAATGTTTCTTTCTACCCTTACCATACTTCTTCATACACATTACAAAGTTTGCCCCCACCCTCTTAACCCTTACAATGTTTCTGGCTACCCTAATTAACCCTTAATAGTTAAAAAAATAAATTGCAATGTTTACATTTACCCTGTTCACCCTTACAATACAATACTAATACATGCACGTTACAATGTTTGTCCCCGCCTTACTAACCCTTACTTACAATACGAATACAATGCGATACAATAGCAACAACAAAAAAACAAAAAAAACAATAAAAGCAACGACAGCAGCAGCAAAAAAAAGAGTAAACCTCTTGACCGCTTTTTTGTCCCCCCCCCCCCCCCCCCCAAAAAAAAAAAAAAAAAAAAAAAAAAAGAAGAAGGAAGAGAAGCAGACTTTGATGGAGTTTGGCTTAAGCAATAAATGATTCCCATTTTGCTTTGAATTTTTTTGTCGTGTTCGTTTTGACTGCATAACGCTTTTCAATATCCTGACATTTAAGGACTGATTGTGAAAAGAGTCGGAGGTTTGGCAGGGTTTTATTCAATTTCGAAGTATAGATATGAAATCTGCCTAAAAGGAGGGCGTGGTGAACTAGAAAACCATTTGTTTTATTAATAAATCCTAGACAGGTGAGTTGGGGCAAGAGGAAATTTTGTGATATGACCTTGTGTTCAATCAGCCAAGATTGAACCTTTTGCCAAAATATTTGGACACGAGAACACTCCCAGAAAAGATGTATTAGGGTTTCAACTTTTTCTTCACAGAAGTTACAAATATCTGTAGAGGACAAACCTATTTTAGAAAGGTAATTATTTGTTGCGATTCTTCTGTGAAGAAGCTTGAATTGGAAAACCCGTAATTTGGTTTTTCTGGTACAGTGAAAAGGTAAGGCATAGGTTGATTTCCAGTTTATTAATTTCCCATCAATATTGTAATCCTTTAGCCATTTGTCCTGGCTTTTTAAGGGAGTAGAGCTGATCTTTTGGAGAAGACGTTTGTAAGCCACTCTGGAAAGATTCGAGACTGAGAGCAGATTGAGTCCAGTCGACTCGTTTTCCGAATTGTCTGCGACATGATGCTGATCCTGCTTTCTTATAATTTTAATCAAAGAGACAACACCATAGTATTTCAGAAAAGACGTCTTAACTTTGTAACGGGTTTTGAAATCAGTAAAGGATAGGAAATTGGAGTCTTGGTTTAAAATATCTTTCACATGATTAATTCCCGCACGGGACCAGTCTCGATAGAAAATCGGTTGATTTGCAACCCTGAAAAGGGAATTGTACCAAATTGGTAATAGCTCAAAATTGTTTGGATTTTCCTCGTAGTTTAACTCAGTCCAAAATTTCAACTAATTCTTTGGTAAAATCATCTTGGATGTTAAGGCCATTTACAGCGGTTGGTTTAAGGTTACCAGTTAAGAGAAGTTTAGTGTCTTGTTGGGCTAAAAAGTGATCAAAGAATAACTTCCATTTACCATTATTGCTATTGTCCAGATATTTTGTTATCCACTTTGCTTTCAAAGCACGATTGAATGTCTGAATGTCCAGCATATTAAGTCCACCATTTTCATAGTCATTGATAATCTCGCTTCGTTTGATTTTATCTCCCTTCCCATCCCAGAGAAAGTTGAAAAAGAGTCTATGAATTTCTTTTAAGTAATATTTGGAGGAAGTCAAAGGGGACATAATATACACAAGCTGAGAAGCCGCTAAGGATTTAATTACAGTAATTTTACCTAACAGTGTTAATCTTCTAAATTGCCAGCTGTTTAAAATGTTAATGATGTTTCCTTTTCTTTCCTGGTAGTTAAGCGTAACAGTTTCCTCCTCTGCAGTTGAAAACCAAACACCTAGTGCCTTTGTCTTTTGGAAAGGCCATTTTATATTTCGTTTTATCGGTAGCTTATCTGTTCGATTTTTATGTGTGCCGATCCAGAGAGCTTCTGTTTTCTCGTAGTTAACTTTCAAGCCAGACGCTTGCGCGAATGCATCTAGTAATAAAAAGGATCTTTCTACAGAAGACTGAGAGCCATTTAGAATAAGTGTGGTATCGTCTGCATACTGACTAACTTTGCACACAATAAAAAAAAGGTTTGGGGATAAAGGACATCCCTGACGTACTCCTCTGGTTAGAGGGAAAAAATCAGATGACCAGCCGTTGTTCTGAATCTTTAAAATAGGGAATCTCTAAAATAGGGAATCTCTAAAATAGGGAATCTCTAAAATAGGGAATCTCTAAAATGGGGAATCTCTAAAATAGGGAATCTCTAAAGGGAATCTCTAAAATGAGGAATCTCTAAAATAGGGAATCCCTAAAATGGGGAATCTCTAAAATAGGGAATCTTAAAAGCAGCTGTCACGAGAAATGAGATCACAACAGTTTTGTCAAGGCGGCCGTAAGTAAAGCTGTCCGCTCACGATTGCTTTTGCTCAGAAAACTCTGACTGAAATTCAAGATGGCTACAAACTAGAAGTCAGGTGATGCGTTAATTCATTTACCGTGTTTTGTGACAAACCATGTTACGACGACACTTAGGGACGGACCATTCAATTTTTGTCGAGGGGGGGGGGGGGGGGGGGGGGGGGGGGGGGGGGGGAGGGGGGTGGGCAATTTCTTCTATTAAAGTATGAATTTTATTTTCCAGCATCACTATTTGCAAGAATGTTTGAATTTATTTTCACGTGCTTTCTTGTGCAAGATTTTTTTTTGGGAATTGCCCAACCCCACCCCCCCAGCCCCTCCCCCCACAAAAATTAAATGGTCCGTCCCTTAGTGTTTGGTTCATAAATTTGGCAAACCGTCACACAAGTAAACGAGCGGATCCGTACGGATAGTTCGCAGTTGTTTCTCAGAAAGTAGTGCTATTTTGTCTTCGCTGTTACTGTTGTTGAGTTGAGAAATCGGGAGCAAACTGCAGTGGACATCACAGTGGATTTTTGTTTATTACATGTAATAAACAGAAACAATCTCAAATTCGCCAGACTGCGTGTCGCCAGATGTTTATATAAAAGAAGACAATAAGCATTTGGCGACACGCAGTCTGGCAATTTAATTGGGGGATTGTCAGACCAAAAAGTAGTTGAATGTTTCGAAAAACACATCAAAAACGAAAATTCTTTGCCTTCAATTGCAGCAAGGTCCACAAAGAAATTTTCCTTTAGCTCTTTTATCACACGTCGGAATGTCTCATCATATCTTGTATCCACAGTCACGTACTACAATGTTACAGTAAGGGACGGACCATTAGATTTTTGAGGGGGGGGGGGGGGTTGGGCAATTTTTTGGTGCAGGATATTTTTTTCTACGCTCGAGACTGTGCAGGATTTTTCTTTTTGCCATGATTTGCTTGCACGATTTTTTTTTTGCGAGTCTATATGTTTTAATGCCAGACACATACACGTGTTAGGAATACTAGAAAGGCCATACTAGAGACAGGAATACTATAGCAAGTCAGATCTGATGTAACAGCAGCTTGATACAGCATGAAGCCTGCCGTGGTGTTGTAACTGCGCCTACAATTTTCTTTACACCAGCCCCCTGTTGATGTCGCTTCCACAGCGCATCGTAGTACATCGTCGAAACAGCCATTGACTCCGCCGATGAACGCCCCTCTGTACTCGTTGGGGATGATACTGATCTCCTCGTGCTACTGTGCTACTACAGTGTATACTCGAGCAGATGGATGCGATTTGTTCTTCCGACCAGAACCAAAGGCTAACTCCAAAGAGATCAAAGTCTGCAAAGTGTGGAACATGCGGAAAGTGAAGGCGAAGCTCGGCGAGGCAGTGTGTCGCAACATGCTTTTTCTACATGCAGTTATGGGCTGCGACACCATATCTCACCCTTATGGGCTTGGTAAGACGGCATCCCTTAAGAAGTACAGCGAAAGCGCATACTTCAGAGATCAGGCGAAAGTGTTTGACGCCTTTCGTTCATCCCCAATTGACATCGCTAAAGCAGGAGAAAATGTGCTTGTGGCGCTGTATGGAGGAAAACCTGGAGAAGGCCTTGACCGCATGCGGTACCAACGGTATTACCAAAAAGTAGCGACCAGAGGTCGTCAGATACAGCCACAGAATCTACCCCCACCCCCACCCCCCCACGTCTGCCGCCACCAAATACCATAGCTTCAGTGTGTTTTTGCAAATCAAACAAAGGCAGGGTCTAGATGAGGGGATGCTACTGGAAGAATGGGGCTGGAGAATGAATGGCAGACAAGTACTCCCCGTCGCCTACCGGCTGCTCCTCAAACTCTTCTAAAGATGATCCGCTGCAACTGTGCGACTGACTGCGCCACGGCAAGGTGTAGCTGCCGCAAATACGGGCTTGACTGTTCTCCGGGGTGTGGTTCGTGCCGTGGAACGGCGTGTACAAATAGCACTGCAGTTCTCGAGGAAAGTGATGACGAAGAGGATTGAGGATGGCCAAACTAAATAACTGTCAGGTTTTTTCTCACCAAAATAACAAAGTAAAAGTCCTTCGATTTCTCATAAACCTAAGCCACAGTACTATGTATCGGCAAGTTAATTCCGCGTGCGTTATGAAATCGCGCCAAAGTGCAAACTTCATAGATGCTCGAGCTGAGAGATAAATGTTGTACATTTTCCATATTTTTATCCAAACAATCGGTAATTGAAATAAAGAAATGTGTATCTATAGAATGCTTCTGATTTTATTGATATTTAGTCAGAAATTGGCATTTAAAGTGCAATAAAACAAGCACTTCTGGTTTCAGCCTCGTTCCCATGTCGCAGGAGAGAGCTTTCTAACGTTTTATCAAATTTCGCAATGTTGCCATGTTCGGATTTTTGGGGACTTTTAGTATGTTGATTAGCACATTAATTCTGACATATTTCCGAAGAGAAAGCTTTTGTGGGAATTTGTTCCGGGTCGAACCCTAAAATGACTGGACTATATGTCTAAAATAGGGAACGGGGAATCGGAGAACGGAGAACGGGGAACGGGGAACGGGGAATCTTTTTTTTTAATTTTTCTTTTATTGTAATAAATCTTTACATTACTAATGCAATTAATAAAGTTATATTACATTACAATGTTTCTTTCTACCCTTACCATACTTCTTCATACACATTACAAAGTTTGCCCCCACCCTCTTAACCCTTACAATGTTTCTGGCTACCCTAATTAACCCTTAATAGTTAAAAAAATAAATTGCAATGTTTACATTTACCCTGTTCACCCTTACAATACAATACTAATACATGCACGTTACAATGTTTGTCCCCGCCTTACTAACCCTTACTTACAATACGAATACAATGCGATACAATAGCAACAACAAAAAAACAAAAAAAACAATAAAAGCAACGACAGCAGCAGCAAAAAAAAGAGTAAACCTCTTGACCGCTTTTTTGTCCCCCCCCCCCCCCCCCCCAAAAAAAAAAAAAAAAAAAAAAAAAAAGAAGAAGGAAGAGAAGCAGACTTTGATGGAGTTTGGCTTAAGCAATAAATGATTCCCATTTTGCTTTGAATTTTTTTGTCGTGTTCGTTTTGACTGCATAACGCTTTTCAATATCCTGACATTTAAGGACTGATTGTGAAAAGAGTCGGAGGTTTGGCAGGGTTTTATTCAATTTCGAAGTATAGATATGAAATCTGCCTAAAAGGAGGGCGTGGTGAACTAGAAAACCATTTGTTTTATTAATAAATCCTAGACAGGTGAGTTGGGGCAAGAGGAAATTTTGTGATATGACCTTGTGTTCAATCAGCCAAGATTGAACCTTTTGCCAAAATATTTGGACACGAGAACACTCCCAGAAAAGATGTATTAGGGTTTCAACTTTTTCTTCACAGAAGTTACAAATATCTGTAGAGGACAAACCTATTTTAGAAAGGTAATTATTTGTTGCGATTCTTCTGTGAAGAAGCTTGAATTGGAAAACCCGTAATTTGGTTTTTCTGGTACAGTGAAAAGGTAAGGCATAGGTTGATTTCCAGTTTATTAATTTCCCATCAATATTGTAATCCTTTAGCCATTTGTCCTGGCTTTTTAAGGGAGTAGAGCTGATCTTTTGGAGAAGACGTTTGTAAGCCACTCTGGAAAGATTCGAGACTGAGAGCAGATTGAGTCCAGTCGACTCGTTTTCCGAATTGTCTGCGACATGATGCTGATCCTGCTTTCTTATAATTTTAATCAAAGAGACAACACCATAGTATTTCAGAAAAGACGTCTTAACTTTGTAACGGGTTTTGAAATCAGTAAAGGATAGGAAATTGGAGTCTTGGTTTAAAATATCTTTCACATGATTAATTCCCGCACGGGACCAGTCTCGATAGAAAATCGGTTGATTTGCAACCCTGAAAAGGGAATTGTACCAAATTGGTAATAGCTCAAAATTGTTTGGATTTTCCTCGTAGTTTAACTCAGTCCAAAATTTCAACTAATTCTTTGGTAAAATCATCTTGGATGTTAAGGCCATTTACAGCGGTTGGTTTAAGGTTACCAGTTAAGAGAAGTTTAGTGTCTTGTTGGGCTAAAAAGTGATCAAAGAATAACTTCCATTTACCATTATTGCTATTGTCCAGATATTTTGTTATCCACTTTGCTTTCAAAGCACGATTGAATGTCTGAATGTCCAGCATATTAAGTCCACCATTTTCATAGTCATTGATAATCTCGCTTCGTTTGATTTTATCTCCCTTCCCATCCCAGAGAAAGTTGAAAAAGAGTCTATGAATTTCTTTTAAGTAATATTTGGAGGAAGTCAAAGGGGACATAATATACACAAGCTGAGAAGCCGCTAAGGATTTAATTACAGTAATTTTACCTAACAGTGTTAATCTTCTAAATTGCCAGCTGTTTAAAATGTTAATGATGTTTCCTTTTCTTTCCTGGTAGTTAAGCGTAACAGTTTCCTCCTCTGCAGTTGAAAACCAAACACCTAGTGCCTTTGTCTTTTGGAAAGGCCATTTTATATTTCGTTTTATCGGTAGCTTATCTGTTCGATTTTTATGTGTGCCGATCCAGAGAGCTTCTGTTTTCTCGTAGTTAACTTTCAAGCCAGACGCTTGCGCGAATGCATCTAGTAATAAAAAGGATCTTTCTACAGAAGACTGAGAGCCATTTAGAATAAGTGTGGTATCGTCTGCATACTGACTAACTTTGCACACAATAAAAAAAAGGTTTGGGGATAAAGGACATCCCTGACGTACTCCTCTGGTTAGAGGGAAAAAATCAGATGACCAGCCGTTGTTCTGAATCTTTAAAATAGGGAATCTCTAAAATAGGGAATCTCTAAAATAGGGAATCTCTAAAATAGGGAATCTCTAAAATGGGGAATCTCTAAAATAGGGAATCTCTAAAGGGAATCTCTAAAATGAGGAATCTCTAAAATAGGGAATCCCTAAAATGGGGAATCTCTAAAATAGGGAATCTTAAAAGCAGCTGTCACGAGAAATGAGATCACAACAGTTTTGTCAAGGCGGCCGTAAGTAAAGCTGTCCGCTCACGATTGCTTTTGCTCAGAAAACTCTGACTGAAATTCAAGATGGCTACAAACTAGAAGTCAGGTGATGCGTTAATTCATTTACCGTGTTTTGTGACAAACCATGTTACGACGACACTTAGGGACGGACCATTCAATTTTTGTCGAGGGGGGGGGGGGGGGGGGGGGTGGGCAATTTCTTCTATTAAAGTATGAATTTTATTTTCCAGCATCACTATTTGCAAGAATGTTTGAATTTATTTTCACGTGCTTTCTTGTGCAAGATTTTTTTTTGGGAATTGCCCAACCCCACCCCCCCAGCCCCTCCCCCCACAAAAATTAAATGGTCCGTCCCTTAGTGTTTGGTTCATAAATTTGGCAAACCGTCACACAAGTAAACGAGCGGATCCGTACGGATAGTTCGCAGTTGTTTCTCAGAAAGTAGTGCTATTTTGTCTTCGCTGTTACTGTTGTTGAGTTGAGAAATCGGGAGCAAACTGCAGTGGACATCACAGTGGATTTTTGTTTATTACATGTAATAAACAGAAACAATCTCAAATTCGCCAGACTGCGTGTCGCCAGATGTTTATATAAAAGAAGACAATAAGCATTTGGCGACACGCAGTCTGGCAATTTAATTGGGGGATTGTCAGACCAAAAAGTAGTTGAATGTTTCGAAAAACACATCAAAAACGAAAATTCTTTGCCTTCAATTGCAGCAAGGTCCACAAAGAAATTTTCCTTTAGCTCTTTTATCACACGTCGGAATGTCTCATCATATCTTGTATCCACAGTCACGTACTACAATGTTACAGTAAGGGACGGACCATTAGATTTTTGAGGGGGGGGGGGGGGTTGGGCAATTTTTTGGTGCAGGATATTTTTTTCTACGCTCGAGACTGTGCAGGATTTTTCTTTTTGCCATGATTTGCTTGCACGATTTTTTTTTTGCGAGTCTATATGTTTTAATGCCAGACACATACACGTGTTAGGAATACTAGAAAGGCCATACTAGAGACAGGAATACTATAGCAAGTCAGATCTGATGTAACAGCAGCTTGATACAGCATGAAGCCTGCCGTGGTGTTGTAACTGCGCCTACAATTTTCTTTACACCAGCCCCCTGTTGATGTCGCTTCCACAGCGCATCGTAGTACACCCAACCATCTTAGAATTACAGTGGGGCGAATCTCCTGTGCCGAGCGCTGAAGGCGCGAGCTTCTAGGGGGGTCCGGGGGCATGCTCCCCCGGGGAATTTTTGAAATGAAACTCTCTGAAATGCTATTTCCAGCGTTCCTGAGACCGGAGAAACAGTTTCCAAGGCCAGCTTTTAGTTCAGTTTAATTCTCATGAAAAGTACATGTAGTTACACGAAACACTTTCTGAAACTTGGGTGTAACTCCATTTTGGTTGTTTGTTCAAAGAAAATTCGACTGTCACTCGAATATTCTCTGCAATTCTTTTCAGTATGGGAAGGCTTTGGAAACGAATTTTCCAAAGCGATTTTCTCTGTCATTGGAGGCAGAAAGAAACTGATTTCCAATATCAGCCATGTTCAATTTGTCAGTTAATGCAATGTCTGGATAATGGAATGATTTAATCTTTCTTGTGACATAGGTTGTTCGTAGATATGTCTTGAGCCTTCTTAGGGCAGAGGCCGAGCGCTAACTCACAGCATTAATGGATTTGTTTGATGGATTTGTCGGTAGCTGGAGTCCGATAGCTGACGTCCGAGTAACTCAAGGGATATTGAAATGCTTGGTTCACAATATCCAATCTCCAGTCTAAAGTCACAATATCTGCTAAAATTGTAGGCTTTTGATTAATTCACGGAATATTTATTTTGCAAACTCTAATGCATGAAAGCGCCCCGCCATCACATCTGGTCAAAGGATGTTGCTGCACTATTCATCTCCGCCCACCGCCATTTTGAGTTGTCGAAAGTTGGTGGGGCAAATGCCCCACCTGCCCCACCGATAGCGCCGCCCCTGCAATTACAAGCTTGTTGTACAACACATAAACAAAGTATTTCTCATCCATTGAGATATACATGTACCTACAATGCCACTGTACAACTATAAAAGAGCCATTCCTTGTGTCAGAAAATATCTTACATGCTTATGAATCAGCTGAAAAGCCTACAAAGAAACAACTTACGTCGGGTCAAAAATAAACCATTGTTATTGGCTAAACTAAACAAGCCAATGAAAAGATAGAACATTTGATCCTCCCCAAGCACCCATAAGTCGCTAACATTCTACAACGAGTTCAGTGTGATTTATTTGTGTTCTGACCATCTGCTCCTGGATATAAAATATTGTTCTAAAAATATAAAGCTTTGCAGGAATTTTTTTTTCTGGGGTTTTTGTTTTGCACGATATTTTTTTTGCAGTTCAAGGCCGTGCTCGAATTTTTTTTTGGTATTTGCCCAACCCCCCCCCCCCCCAGCCATCAATTCCCAGCTTTGTTGCCGTATAAATTTCGGGATAAATTTTTACCAAAAGCAGTCCTCGAAGAAATAGCGAGGCAATAATCATGTTTGCTTTCCAACAAGGCTGAGAAATAATATTCTGTCGTGACAGTTTGAAAGTTCTTTACCGAAGAAACAGCTCCAAACTTTGAGAAAACTCCTCAAAAACCTGCCTCAAACGTACACCTCTTCACGCTCCAAAAAAAGTTTACGCATACACCGGAACTTTACGCATACGGCGGAAGTGACGATGATAGCTTGTTCAAGTAAGTCAAAATATTGTGTCCAACAGACAACAATACAAAGACACGTTGGGCTCAAGATATACTATTTCGCTTACATGAACAGCCGACCGCTCTTGCAACTACGAACTAAAAATAGTCGCCCAACAGCCGCACGTGACGACCGTCTATGATGTCAGTATAAAGGTGAAAAATGCGAAATGTAGAATTGTCCTATAAATAGGGTTCTGTGGATAAGTTTAAAATAATGATGAATCTTGGTGATTAACTTCCGAAGACTCAAGATTTTAGTCAGTTTTCCTCATACCAGGCTTTTATGTAAATACCGACCAAAAAGCTAAAACTACCTTTGAGCGGTTAGAAACAAAGTATGAAAGATGTGAGAAGTAAATGTTGTAAAATTAACAGGGCTCGAGAAAATTATTTCCCATTAATCGCAAAGGCAAACTTGAGATATTAAACAGAAACTAAAACTAGACTGGTCTAGACTGCAAACGGACATCATATTATTAAATGCCATAAAGCAATCATTTTAAATAACTAAAAGGCGATAAAATTTGTTGTTTTTTGAATAGAATAGAAACTTTATTGAAGGACGATTTTCCTTTTCTGTTTATACGAAAGCGACGAAGAAAAGAATGAAACTGCATTGAGTTATAATTTGTTATGCGTAAAATCATGCGGAGCTTCAAGGCATCACGTTTCATTAATAGCATAAACAAACAGGTCAAAGAGGTCACGCAACGTTTCTCCCCCCAAAAAAGTATCTTTCTTGTTCAAGAGTTTGAATAATTTTGAAATTGATTTGATTCTATATTTACAAATTCAAAACAAGTTAAAAAAGAGCTAGGAACACCATAGAAATTCGCCGTAAATATCGACCTAAACGGCTGGAAAATATTCACGCAACCTTTCATGTGATCTCAGTTAGAAACAAAATATGAAAGCTGGGAGAAGTAAATGTTGTAAAATCATCAACTCATCTCAAATGCCAAAGATACGATGCTTGAAGACACGTGTACTGAGCACGATTTTTTTCTCTCTTAAATTTCTGGAGGAATTTTTTTTTTGGTAATTGCCCCCCTCCCCCAACTAAAATGGTCCATCCCAACACGATAGTGACTGCTGCGCAGGCGCAGTAGTCACAAAAACTCCAAAAAAACTTCGAATTTGAGCGTAAAATTACGAACGATATTTCAATTAAAATGGCTCACTGAACTTCTTTGTGTGTTTACTGGTGTATTGAGTGGTTTTGGGGTCGATTCAAAGCGATTCCAGCGAGTTTTAGTTCCACTCATTTCTTCCTCCCTAAAAGAGTCTAAGAAAGTCTAAAAGTCTAAAAGAAATGAGTGGAACTAAAACTCGCTGGAATCGCTTTGAATCGACCCAAAAACCACTTAATACACCAGTAAACACAGAAAGAAGTTACATGTAAGGTGAGCCAATTTTATTGAAATATCGTTCGTAATTTTACGCTCAAATATAATTGGAAGCGAATTTTCCCCATACAAATCCTTATAATTTCGTTATTACGCAACAGTTACCACGACGTTCAAATTACAACGTGTAAACATCATTGAGCTTGGGGTGCCTGTGTTTTTAAAATCACTACCCCTACAGTGGCTTATTGTTTTACACTCCGCGTGGTTCCGGTTAATTTTTTCTGATGACAACGGACCTTTGATTTCGTAGGTCAGTCATCGTTTTCGTACCTTATAAATTCTCAACTCGAAGATACCGCAAGAGACGACGGAGCACCGCCTTTCTAATCTTGTACAGCCAACTTAAAATCAACATTGGAATGAATAACCTGAATAACCTTCTCGCAGTTCTCGTCCTACACGTTTTGGAACAACCGCTGGCATGACGCCAGCACGAAAAAAACGTAAAGCGGGCACGCGAGCTTACGCGATCTTGCAGATATATCGAGCTTTACTCTCCGGGTGTTCAAAAATGTAACGAGAAGTTGTTAATTGCAATTTTTCTTTCAAACTTACCAGAAAGCAGAGTGAGTTATTTTGGAGTTTTTTTACTTGTGTGACAGTTTCGCTGTCGAGACCGAATATTTACACATTGTTAAACTTATGAACCAGACAGTATTATAGTGTTATAGTGTGGTGGTTATAGCATGATTTGTCACAAAACACAGCAAATGAATTAACGCATCACCTGACTTCTAGTTTGTAGCCATCTTAAATTTCTGAGCGAAATTTTTATCTTGAGCGGACAGCTTTACTTACGGCCGCCTTGACAAAACTGTTGTGATCTCATTTCTCGCCCTACTGGACACCTCTTCAAGGCGGACATCTCTCTAAGGCAGACACTCTCTAAGGCAGACACCTCTCTAAGGCAGACACTTTCTAAGGCAGACACCTCTCTAGGGCGGACAGTCAGAGATTCCCCATTTTAGAGATTCCCTATTTTAGAGATTCCCCATTTTAGAGATTCCCCATTTTAGAGATTCCCTATTTTAGAGATTCCCTATTTTAGAGATTCCCCATTTTAGAGATTCCCTATTTTAGAGATTCCCCGTTCCCCGTTCCCCGATTCCCCGTTCCCTATTTTAGACATAGCCTTTCTATATTTTGTGCTATCCATATTTTAAACGCTTCCCGCGAAATTTCGCATGTGAAACATATCACTAGGGATTTGGGTAACCTAGGAGGGTACCGGGGGATATTCAAACATTCAAAAAACAAATACGAAAAGTAGAGCTCAAGCCACTGCTGGCAGCCGGTTGCCGGAACTGCTGCCCCCTTTGCAGTGATTAATTTATTTGTACGAAACTAGTTAGCGCCACTGTAAATAGCTTTAAGGAATATATAGGTTAGTTTTAATTGTGTAATAGAATTTCATTCAGATAGTTTGTAAATAGATTTTTAATATCTTTCCTAGATTTTTAAGTGTCCCCTATTAGTAGAGGGTCTATCCGGCCTCGGCTATTCTCTAAGTAGACACGTTTATAAAGTTATTTATTTATTTATTTATTTATTTTGACACAAAACGATACACATATGTGATATGTGTAAGGGGGTACACATATCACGGGGATACACCTCAGGTAACCCAAAGCTCAAGCGATGTTTAGACGTTGTAATTTGAACGTCGTGGTAAGTGTTGCGTAATAGCGAAATTATAAGGATTTGTATGGAGAAAATTCACTCCGAATTTGAGCGTAAAATTAGGAACGATATTTGAATAAAACTGGCTCACCTGAACTTCTTTGTGTATTTACGTGTGTCTTGAGTGGTTTATGGGTCGATTCCAAGCGATTCCAGCGAGTTTTAGTTCCAATGATTCTTCCTTCCTATTCTCTTTTAGGGACCCCAAATAACGTCTGAACATCACTTGAGCTTGGGTTTCCTGTGGATACACATATCGTGACACCGGGAGAACTAAGATAGCCTGGGAAATAGCTATCCCAGACACCAATCCGGCCGGAGCCGGCGAATCTATAACTTCTCGCCACGTCTGGTTTTGTTGCCCTGAAAGCTGTGTCACAAATTAAATAGGTTTTGGACGATTTTATACCGTGGCCATTTTCTTCAACATACGAAGATAACATTTTTGAGGGATAAATTGCAATAGATTTTAGTTATTTGAAAGAAATATCCACAAGCATGGCGGAAAATGAGCTGGGAATTTGGTTTCGGAGCATACCTATTGTTACAAGATGGTGGTTTTCTCTCTCTATTATCTTTCCCCTTCTTGGGAGATTAGGTCTGATAAATGGGATGTACATGATACTAGACTATGCCAGCATTGTTCATCGTTTTCAGGTAAGAGTTCAGTGATTGACACAAATTTCAAGAGGTTTTTTTATGGCAGTCAGATCTGTACAGAACAGCTGTACTCACACTTTCCGTGCACCGTTGAAACAATTTGTCAAGTTAACTTAAATGGAGAAATTAACTATTGATAGTTGCCTTTTCATAAATTGTATTTGTGATATCTACAGAGTACTTTTTTGAGTTACTGTGCTTTCAGTCATTTGTGAGTTTAAAGCATGGATAAACCCCAAATTATTTGATTGTTTTGGCAATGGTTAATTGCAGCATTTGAAGTTTAATATATGTTGATTTGCAGTGTTATCTTCTCCTTAATACACTGATGCCATACACATTCACTAAATATCTAATTTCCAGAGAATTATATTGTCTGATGGATGATGAAAATCGTCCATTACACAGCATTCGATATTCATGTAAAGGATTAATATATTATTGTCATAATTTATAGAATTCTATTCAGACACACAAAATCGTGTCACTCTCCCCTTCTGTCCAGTCCTGTGCCAAATACAGTGCTATTTTAATATTGTTTGTTAACTGTAATTATAACAAAACATAATGTAATATTTTATTCAGAAAATCAACTCCATATTTATTTGGTTATAAGGTGCAGCACTATTTCTACGAAAACCTGCTTGTTCATCTCAAATCTGTTCTTAACTTGGGGTGCATCTTATACCCGAGTGTTTTCACACAACAAAATTTAACAAAACCTGTCAAAGAACCAAAGATGTATAAAGAAAAGAGAAACACTGGTGGCTAATTTGTTGTTAACGTTCATGTTACATGGGGACATCTGACAGTAATATTGACCCTCAAATTGTCACAATACCTGTGTTACAACAGCGATTGCTTTTTATTGTTCATTTGGAAGCTTTGCAAGGATGAAATGCCCAAAACAAACAAAAGAATCCAAAGGAAAAAAAGCCAAAAGAAAAGAAGCCAAAGAAACGAGTCTGTTACCACTATCTTGGTTGACCTTAGTTACGAACCAGGCTTCTGTAAATAGGAGCACATGCTCAAGAAATGTGTTTTTTTTTTGCGTGGAACAAACTGCGATTGAAAATGTGATTTGTTTTTTATACAAGATGTTGCTACATATGGTTTATGCAACATTTTCTGACAAAATTAACTCTTTACACTTCATCAGAAAAGGCAAACAATGCAAGATATTAAAACAGGATATCGATTCAAATACATGTATGGTACATTTTTTTTAATAAAGTTCGCTTTTCACTTTTCAGTCCCACCAAAGAACACTGTTCCGTTCAAATTCAATAGTTTGCCTCCCTTGTAATGTTGTGTTTCCAAATACAGAGGAAGAAAAGATAAACATGTTTGATTTCAAGACTATCGGGCTTTATTAGTGTAACTTATCGTGTGTTGTATGGTGACAGCTGTATATAAGATATGTATCATATTGTGAGAAATTGTATTGTGAGAATATGTATGCTTTTTTATATGTATGCTTTTTTATGATTATTTCCACAATGAAAAGTTTCCTAATATACCTGTTTCTCTAGTATCTGAGCTACATAACTACAATACCCGCAGTGCATCATCTAATCAAGTTGTCATACCCTCATTTCGAACTAATCTCAGGAGATTCTGCCTGAGCATTATTGGAAGATTTTTTTGAAATAGTATTTCACAATTAATCAGAGACAAACCATCTAAAAAGATGTTTAGAAAAGCACTTTTACCCTGGTATCTTGCTCAATACTAATGAAACGTCATCTATTTGACAATTTACCGAGCTATTTTTAAAAGTTTTCCTTTACTTTTTTACTAATAAATAACAATTTTTTTTGTTATACTGACAATATTAGTTTATCTAGACGTGCCCCTCTCCTCTCCTTCCTACATGTATATACAATGTGACTTAATTAAGGGGTGTAATTTTGTACTGTACATTTTCTTTCCTTGAAAATTTTATACTTTTTACTTACTCTTTTTCACCTTACATGTATATTCAATTCTGTATTATCGACTGCTAAGGTTTGGAGAAATAAATTAATGAAATGAAATGCAGCAGTATTGGCAAGTGTG
This sequence comes from Dendrophyllia cribrosa, assembly GCA_024195265.1. Lineage (NCBI taxonomy): Eukaryota > Metazoa > Cnidaria > Anthozoa > Scleractinia > Dendrophylliidae > Dendrophyllia > Dendrophyllia cribrosa. The sequence goes on from JAJLRJ010000002.1 coordinate 59,894,953, forward strand.
CAGATTATACATACAATAATGTAATTTTGTACAATTTCCTTCAAATTGCATCCAATCGCATAGTATACTAATCAGCATATACATGTATTTCTTCATAAATCAAACAAATTGAACAAATTAATGAGAAAAAAACTTTTTAATAGTAGGAATTACCAGTTAATTTTACCTTACCACTATGTCTAGTTTACTGTATCTTGGATAGTGACCATCTGAAATAAAATTGTTGTTGTTGTTCTGCCGGAAAAATACATTAATACATGATTTGTATATCACCTCAATTTAGCAGCTGATTTCACTGCTTTAACTACGGTTATGTACCATGTTTTAAAGTGGCAAACATCTGGGCACAGAAAAAACAAATATCATGTGTTTCTAAAAAAAGAAAAAACAGTCTTAAAATTAGTATAAAAAATTGCACAATTTATAACTTAAGAAATAAATAAAAAAAGTAGTAAGTAATAGCAATAGTAAATTTTATTACCTTTTCCTGATCAGGGCTTTTCAGAGATAAGGAGAAGCCATACATGTACATAAAATTAATGTTATCATTAATACAAGAAAATTAAATACAGAAATTACAATCTCAAAAAGCTTTATTTCATCAGGAAAAATCACAAATTGTGCTGTTGACCTTCTGGTTTTAAGTCCAATTATGTGTCTTTGTTCTAAATTGACCATGTGTACAAGAAATGAAACTGTAGTATTAATTTTGATACATTTTAAAGAGTTTTTCTTTGCTTTGCAGATCTGGAGACTGTTGGCAGCATTTGTGTTCTATCCCATTGTACCCCAGACTGGTTTTCATTACCTTATTAACATGTACTTTTTATACTCATACTCTACAAGACTTGAAACAGGTAAAAGATTTGAATCTATTTTTGATTAAAATACATGTAAAGACTTTATTTGAACTAAAACTAAAGAGAAACTGTGAACAGTGCTGAAGACATATTTTATCTTTAGCTGTATTAACCAATGAAATAGCTTTGTCTTTGCCACACTGCGTAATTGCATCATTGTGTTCTTTATTTTTTTTAGGTCTCTTTGATGGTAGACCTGCTGACTATTTGTTTATGATACTCTTCAATGGATGCATCTTAATTGTATCCTTTATGACATAGTATGTAAAGATAAAAGATGATTTTATTGAATGTACAAACAATGATACTTAGTTCTCACCAGGGGCCTCCTGTTGATAGTCTTTTATTTTTCGCTGTCTTAAGTGATGTCAATCCTTGAGTTTGTCATGGCCATGACAATAATAGAGATGATGATCAGTGATGATGATAATGATGGTGATCATGATGTGATCAAGGATAATGATGGTGATCAAGGATGATGATGGTGATAATGATGGTGATCAAGGATGATGATGGTGATAATGATAGTGATCAAGGATGATGATGGTGATAATGATGGTGATCAAGGATGATGATGGTGATAATGATGGTGATCAAGGATAATGATGGTGATAATGATGGTGATCAAGGATGATGATGGTGATAATGATGGTGATCAAGGATGATGATGATGATAATGATGGTGATCAAGGATAATGATGGTGATCAAGGATAATGATGGTGATCAAGGATAATGATGGTGATCAAGGATGATGATGGTGATCAAGGATAATGATAATGATCAAGGATAATGATGGTGATCAAGGATAACGATGGTGATAATGGTGGTGATCAAGGATGATGATGGTGATAATGATGGTGATCAATGATGATGATGGTGATAATGATGGTGATCAAGGATGATGATGGTGATAGTGATGACAATGATGGTGATCAAGGATGATGATGATGATAATGATGGTGATCAAGGATGATGATGGTGATAATGATGGTGATCAAGGATGATGATGGTGATAGTGATGACAATGATGGTGATGGTGATGATGGTGATAGTGATGATGATGATGGTGATGGTGATGGTGATAATGATAATCAGTGATGATGGTGATGGTGAAAATTGTTTTCCTTAACTTTTAAATTTGTACTCATCAGATCATAGGATTCCTCATGCCCTTGAGAGTAAGTGTTTATCTGCTTTTGTGCACCACCTACAGGTGGGATTTAATACATTGTTATCCAAAAATCTGTAAAAAAGACCTTTTTCTCGGTAGTAATAAATATACTACCAGTATGTTGTCACTAGTGGCTGGGTTACAAAATTTACCAAATTTGGTATATTTCACACCACATTAATTCAAAGGAAACTAAAATGAGACGCATTTACCCAGATTCATTAAAGAAATAATGAACGCTAAATTTTAATTATTATTGTTGCAATCTTATTACTTTCTAAAGTGACTCCAAGATTTGTTAAGCAGGAGCCAGTGAGTTATTTGCATATAAAAGTGTAAGAAAAGCTGTGTTTATGTTTTTAGCTTCTCATGGATCCTCTTGTGTTAAGTGTTCTGTATGTGTGGTGCCAAGTCAATAAGGACATGATTGTACAGTTCTGGTTTGGAATGCAGTTTAAGGTAAGGGCATCTTTTTTTACAAAACAATGTTTTAGAGTGTGAAATTCAACTTGACTACAACCACGTACATGTAGCTGTCCAAACGATGTCTGTGATTGGCGAACGATACAATTGATATATCACTTGAACAATGCCCCTATCCCTAATCCCTATCCCAGCGGGACAAATCTATTGTTTTCTTAGCAAATCACAGACATTGTTTGGCAAGTGCTGGATCACCCTACATGTTACACTGGCTCTAGTCCCCCTCCCCAATCACTCAATATGGAAAACACCGTTAAATCCAGATCTTGCAAAACAAAAATTTGGTATACAAAAACATTTTATTGACCAAAAAGTTTATATTATGACTGGGTACATTGTAATTTTTTTAGCCCAATTATTTGGTTACCATATAACATCAGCTTTTCTGTTTGGTATGCTGTTTCTGTCACTAGAGCAAAATAATGATTTATTTTTTCATGTTCAGTCTTTTATAAGTGACTCCACGAGATTTCAAAGGAATGATTAAAAGCATACATGTATGTTCTACCTTATGGCTTCCTTTTTCACCTTCTTTGTGTGTGTCTACCATTTCTGACCTAATCTAATTTGTTGCTATTTAAAAATAGCAACAAATCTCTCGATGAGAATTGTCACTCTTAGGGCAAACTTTGCCAATAAATGTTTATATATATATATACATGTATATATAAAACAACATAAATGAAGGTACACAAATTGGTGTTTTGTGTGAGTCACCTAAAGTCTATATTTTGATCGGATACACTGACCTTCATCAGGGTGAATGGCTGGTAAAACACTTTACACGCCACTAACAAGCTAAACTAACACGCGCTATCTGAAATAACGACTTAAACTGTGAAACATAACCTTGCGCGTGCTAATAACAAGTGCATGCGTATAAAGACCAATAATGTTGTCCCATTCAGCTCTTCTATTCTCATGTAGATCTATACTATATATAATATATATTTGATAATCAATAATAATGTTGTTCAACACTGACTTAATACAAGTGTATAAATTGTCTGAGTTATTGATCTGCTGGCCCCTTCAGTTGTTATGTTTTACCAGGATGTTAAGTTGCTGATTGTGTTTCTTTCTCAGGCAATGTATTTACCTTGGGTGCTGGCAGTATTTAACATGATTATTCAGGGAGGGTATGTAACAAACTTACAGTGTAGCACATTGTTTGTTTATGTAGATGTTAGCTTGGTTGTGTAGTAACTAAACTGTAATAAGTTTTTACAAGCATGTTATTCAACAGGAATTGAGATAACACCGGTGAGATAGTTGCAGTAATATAGTCTTTATCAAACATGAGAAAGAGTGTTTCATCAGGATTTCCAAACAGCAAGAAGTGGGTTGAAAAAATGATGCCTGGAGATGATGATGATGCTCTGGAGAGTGTTTGATGTGGTTTCCTAAACTGATCATTAAATACAGAGAAAAAGGAACAAAATCGCAAAATCTATGCTAATCAAGATCAGAATTCCAAACCACTGTCATCATTGATGAATAATTTATGAGTTTGAGAAGCAACAAGCTACATGGAAACTTGAGGAGAGCTCAACCATTTACTAGTATGCTGCTAGGATCTGTCATGTCAAAAGTTTTGTGATAAAGGGGAAGATGTAAACCATAAAGCTTGGTAATGACAATGTAGTTAGTAAACTGTAGCAGATTTGTTATTTCAGCCATTTAAACTCTTTTTGTTTTTCAGTGGTATTATGGAGCTTATTGGGATCTTTGTTGGGCACCTTTACTTCTTTCTTATGTTCAAGTACCCACAAGACTTTGGAGGGCGTCGCTTCCTTACCACCCCTTCCATACTGTAAGAATTAAATACCAGTAATTATTAAACATCTAAATATGGACGTGTAACCAGGGTTAAATATGATTGGAATATAAAAACGTTCTTTGGTTAAAATAATTTTAAAATTATGAGCTTTTGACTACCTATATGTCGCCTTTGATGAATGAAAAATTTTATTATCAAACTTAATAGCAGGTTGCAAAACAAACTTTTCTACATCATCAGGGACTGCAGATAGGAAACTGAAAGCTCAAGTTATTACAGCCAAGTTATATCTTTACTTTGCACAGCAAAGGCAATAATTTGGAATTTTACTGCATATAATTTGATAGAATATAAGAAATCACTCAGTGAAATTGTGAAATTAAAAATCAAAGGTGATTTGTATAAATATTTTTATTTTCTTTACAGGTACAAATTTCTTCCGAACCGTCAGGGAGGGGTGAGTGGGTTTGGTGTCCCTCCTGCAAGCCGCAGACCACGTGATCAGGACAATGGTGGCGGGGGTGGTGGATGGGGAGGCTGGGGACGAGGTAATCGCCTTGGCAACGAATAAACATTGAAGTCCAGATGCCCTTGTAAATCTTCACTGTACATGTATGTCACTCTAGATGGGCGTAGCTTGGTGCTATTATAAATGCAAACGAGTCTTGCAGTAGAAAATGGAAAATGGAACCAGTTCTTCTTTTAGGCAACAAACGTTGGACTTAATGCTTTTAATTATAAAAGTTTCACTGTAATATAAGTTAATAAAAGTTATTTAAACTTTCAGACCAGGCTAATGTGCTTATTAATAAAGGGGTTAGTTTTTTTCGTCGGTGGTATGTCGGTGCTGCGTCGGTGGTATGTCGGTGGTATCTTGGTGGTGGTGGGAGGGGGGGGGGAGTGAAACAGGAACGTTTGGTTTTATGAAGTGAGTTCAAAAGGTAAATTGGCCACCGTTAAAAAATCAAAGTTTTCCTTCACAACTCAGTTGATAAAACCAACTTTTGATATGCTTATGAGTCTTGTGTATTTTCCGAGAACTGCTTTCCTCGTTCTGTTCTGTGGAATTAGAAATGAGGAGACTTGTGTTTTAAGCGAGGGATAGCTGTTTCTTTTTCATCCCCTCTTATGTAACCCCTCCGCACTCTTATTTGCTCGCGGCAGCTTTAGTCCTGTGGAGTTTCCGACTCCTTTAGTCCTGGACTCTACGTTGAGGGCTACAAAGCCAAAGAGTCGTCTGGCCCCTTCTAGCTGAGGACGAGAATGTCCCGGGAAATGCGTTCTCTTGCTCGCATCCACCCCAGGCATCACACGGTCGTCATGACCCAGTTTCAGGCTTCCACTCTGACAAGGAGGTGCGAGAGAACGCCTAGGAATTGGGCTGTGTTCACGGTGTTTTACCGAGTTTAAAATGCGATGTCTGAACTAATCAATGCAATTTAACTTGTGTGAGCCATCTACAATTAAATGACTGTCCTTGTTGGACCAAATAATGTTACTAACATGCCGAGTTAGTGAGACAGTAACATCATCAAATAACATTAAATATTAAATATGATAGTTACCAGTGTTTCAATTATTATTTAAAACGGTGGGTCCCACCGAGAGGAAACGACCTTCCAGGGCCGTAGCCAGAAAAAAATAAAGACTGAGGCAATATCTATGATTAAATTCTCCGTCAAGCTATTTAGGGTCTTTATGATGACTACGTTTAAACAAAACACTGGGATCACGACTGAGGCAAGTGCCTCGGTTTGCCTCATACTGGCTACGGCCCTGCCTTCTACTTGGAAGCTTTCCTACCCGCTTTCCGTCGAAGGCAAAGGAGGCCTAAGAAGTTTCTAAAAATCGTTGAAATCTCTGACAAAAGAAACTTAATATATAGCTTCAAAGTTCAGCCTCATATTCATATAGTTTTTTTATTTTGGTTCGTGTGTATGAATCCTTGATGTTACAAAGCTAAACCTGTGGTGGTATTACTCTTTTTTCGATATTCTGCACATTAAAACTTGTACAATTTAGAGAGAGAAAATAACGAAAGTACCATTACTTCCAGTTTGAAAGCCGAAGCACTCTTTGAAGTAAAATAGTAAGTGGTAATTATTTTTAATAGGTTTCTAGTAATGATCCAAGATTGTACCAATGTCATTTTATTCTCCACAGGAACCAAAACGTCTTAAAAACCGTCCTTAAATATTGAAAACAAGTAACAGTCGTATGTTACAATCGGTTGTAAGGTCGGACTTGAGTTCGGGGGCTTCAATCACACCGGCGAATAACTTGTATTTGCGGAGTTTTGACTTTGTGAAGTAAAGGTCTGACATAAAACCTATGAGACAAAGGTAAGCAACCTGTTTTGAAATGGATGTTTCATTAAATTCAATGAGTGAATTCTGTAAATCATTTGTTTCGACAAGTTGATCAGTATAGTATGGTGAAACGATCGACTGCGTGAAAATTCTCAGAAAATGTTTGCTTTTTGTTCATCGTATTCTCTTTTCTAATGTACGTTTTGCTATTTGGATTTATTTAAAGATGATTTCAAAGTTTCAAGTCTCTTGGCTAAACATTTATAATGATTTTTAATTCTAACCATTTTTTACAAGAAATGATAAAAAGGATTTCCAAATGTTGCAGTTGTGTATACGTTCTGTAGATCTACGTGCATAGCCTCATGTAAGCTATCGCGAAGCCAACTGCTCAGTCCGTTTTTTTGGATCTTTTAAAAAGCCATCTTGGAATATTAAAGTCATAGAAAGGAAAATTTAACTGTCATAAAGTGAAGCTCAAGCTGTTCGTCTTTGAAACGTCTTTGCATTTAATAGGGAGTTTAGTTACACACAGTGAAGTGAAATTCGGCCGGAACCAGCCAGTCCCCTGATGGCCGCATTAGAGAGGTGCCTGCATTACAGGGATGTTGGTTGAATGTACCTGTGACATCACTAATTTGTTGTTTATTCTTATCTTTATAATGTTAATAGTAAAAGTGCGCGTCTGAAGGCTTTTTTTCGGATCTAAAGCTGCCATGTCAGGTTCAGAGTATTTGAGGTCTCCTGCCGCAGTGTCAAAGATTGCAGAGTTCGTAAGTCATCGTCATTAATCATGATAGCATCAACAAAAGAGATAACAATAGCTAGAAAAAGTTTGTCCACCTTTTGTTTTAACTAAGTGACACATCCAGCAACAAATTCAAAGAGCTACGATGGTTTATAGGTCTCTACACGGGTTGGCTCCAAACTATCTAAGTTCTAAATTTGAGAAGCGAGAAATTAGTTACAACCTAAGGGACTCTGAGGATAAACTTAATGTTCCATTGCCGCGCACAAACTATTATAAAAATAGTTTCAGTTATAGTGGCGCCATGCTCTGGAACAGCCTTTCTCATAATGTAAGGAAAGCTGAGTCCCTTGGGCAATTTAAACGACTTCTCAAAGAGGAACTATAAGGCACGGCATTCGTGGAAAGCAGCTTTTTATTATTTATTAAATTCTTCATATATAGATATTTTTTAATATTAGTTTATTGCTTTGTGTTAGTATTATAATGATTTTTAGCTGACGAATTTTTACCGTGTTTAAATAAAGATTATCTATCTATCTATCTATCTATCTATCTATCTATCTATCTTTGGTTTAGGTAAATTTCCAGTGATAATGGAATTATTGTTGTTACGGTGTAAAGAGAGGCCATCTGGTTAGTAAAAACTGAAAAGCATTTTCTTAACAAACTGAGGGACAGTTCATTTTTTATAAGGTGGAGGGTGGAAGTGACATTCTGCGAATTGCAATGGAGAAATTGCGTCACCAACCGAGCCCCCACCCCCAAGCTGCCTTTTATTCACCTTGCACCCCCCCCCCCCCCCCCCCCCCCCCCCCCCCCCCCCCCCCCGCCCCTGCTTTTAAAAGACCTCCTCCCCATCAATTATTTAACCTCTTGAATAAGACTTAGGTTGAATGGCATATGGGAATAAAAGTTCATTTATCTCTTTTTGTTGATTACTATAATTACCCTAATAATCTATATCTATATAAATCTCTTTTGAGTTACAAAATTACATACTATTTACATGTAGATGAAATGAAGAGGAAGCGAATATTTTTAATAAACTGACTACATGTAAATCAGCCGAGGCTCATTGTCATCTTCTGAGTAACCGCTCTTAACTATTGTGATGTTTATTAAACAGGAAAATAATCTGTTAATCAGTAAACTGCGTCACACAGTCACGTGATAAGGACATGTCGTGGCAGCTGTAAAACAAATTGTCCAATAAAAATTCAGTAACGGCCGGACTAATGATCTATTTTCAGTTCAATATTCGAAAAACTCTTGCTAATTAAGAAACACGGTCGTCTGAAGAATAATCAGTAAATAGTTTCATCATGGCCAACAAGTTCTGCATGGTTAGGTTGGATAAACTTTCTCAACTTCTCCATCTTCAGGAATCTTTCATGGTGACTTTGTGTGTTTTACGAGTTAGAGTTAGATTTAGGGTTGGCACGAATCTATTCTTGCACTGACCGATCTACTGAGTGACATCATCTATCTATATACTGTTTCCGTGTACTGTGACATAAATTTGTTTCACTGCAGATTTTACTGCTGTCAGCCTTCATAATAATGAGTTTATATAACAGCTTCTACAACTCAAACGATGATGACGTCTTCAAACCAGACCACTTGGGGCGACTCTCGTTCTTCTTCATTTCCGCCATCATTCTCTGCCTTGTTGTATCACTCGTCTTCGCGTTCTCTCTATCAAGAGTCAGCGACAGAATCAAAAGTTGGAACTTTCTTGTAAGTTAGCAGAATCTTGTTTTGCAGAATGGCTCAAATTCGATTTATTCCAAGCGTTTTGCCCGATAGCAGGGAGCCTGATGCGAAGGGAAAATTTCGAGAGCTAAAAGACGAAGAGACTGGAAAGATTGTGTTAGCATACAAATGCGCCAGGAAGATTGAAGGGGGAGAGAAGGGAGACTGAAGGGGAAGAGAAGGGAAACTGAAGGGGAAGAGAAGGGAGACTGAAAGGGGAGAGAATAGAGACTGAAGGGGGAGAGAATAGAGACTGAAGGGGGAGAGAAGGGAGACTGAAGGAAGAGAGAAATCTATAGAAGACAGGAAATAGAGGGTGCATGGGAGGCAGGGTTACAAAGCTGGCGGAAAGCTAGAGAAACGAAGAAGAATTTGTAACCTTCGTAACATTACGTTATATTTCGTACTATTACAAGCAACTGTTTGTTCCGTAGCAACAGGCTCGATTACAGGCCACTTTTTTGGAAATCGAGTCTTGAGTGAACACATGGTTGAAAATCTTGCAATTTAACTCTTTGACTATGTGAATATATTTGAAGTATTTAAGTATTTTAAATGATTGAAGTTTTGATACTATATTTTTTTGTCATTGTATTCTACACTATTTACAAGCACCACTGTGCCACTGATTTTCTTTACAGATGGTAATTATCAGTATCTCAAGTGCCACGTTACTGCTTCTTTCAAGCTCCCTACTGACAAATGAAGTAACGCAATTGGTGAGCTACGCCACTCCACTCGGAGAAATTGACCTGTGTGAGTCAATGAGGCATGCTGGGAAGCATACATGTGGTCACTTGCAAGTCGCATCTGTAAGTTGACTTTTTTCAAAATGCTAGTATAAGGCGCAATCATTCGAAAGAGTAGTATGTAAAATGCTAGTATATAGGGCGTAATCATTTCAAAGAGTAGTATGTAAAATGCTATTATATTGGGCGTAATCATTCCAAAGAGTAGTATGTAAAATGCTATTATATAGGGTGCAATCATTTCAAAGAGTAGTATGTAAAATGCTATTATATAGGGCGCAATCATTCCAAAGAGTAGCATGTAAAATGCTATTATATAGGGCGCAATCATTCCAAAGAGTAGCATGTAAAATGCTATTATATTGGGCGCAATCATTCCAAAGAGTAGCATGTAAAATGCTATTATATAGGGCGCAATCATTCAAAAGAGTAGTATGTAAAATGCTATTATATAGGGCGCAATCATTCCAAAGAGTAGTATGTAAAATGCTATTATATAGTGCGCAATCATTCCAAAGAGTAGCATGTAAAATGCTATTATATAGGGCGCAATCATTCCAAAGAGTAGTATGTAAAATGCTATTATATAGGGCGCAATCATTCCAAAGAGTAGTATGTAAAATGCTATTATATAGGGCGCAATCATTCCAAAGAGTAGGATGTAAAATGCTATTATATAGGGCGCAATCATTCCAAAGAGTAGTATGTAAAATGCTATTATATAGGGCGCAATCATTCCAAAGAGTAGTATGTAAAATGCTATTATATAGGGCGTAATCATTCCAAAGAGTAGTATGTAAAATGCTATTATATAGGGCGCAATCATTCCAAAGAGTAGTATGTAAAATGCTATTATATAGGGCGCAATCATTCCAAAGAGTAGTATGTAAAATGCTATTATATAGGGCGCAATCATTCCAAAGAGTAGTATGTAAAATGCTATTATATTGGGCGCAATCATTCCAAAGAGTAGTATGTAAAATGCTATTATATAGGGCGTAATCATTCCAAAGAGTAGTATGTAAAATGCTATTATATAGGGCGCAATCATTCCAAAGAGTAGTATGTAAAATGCTATTATATAGGGCGCAATCATTCCAAAGAGTAGTATGTAAAATGCTATTATATAGGGCGCAATCATTCCAAAGAGTAGTATGTAAAATGCTATTATATAGGGCGCAATCATTCCAAAGAGTAGTATGTAAAATGCTATTATATAGGGCGCAATCATTCCAAAGAGTAGTATGTAAAATGCTATTATATAGGGCGCAATCATTCCAAAGAGTAGTATGTAAAATGCTATTATATAGGGCGCAATCATTCCAAAGAGTAGTATGTAAAATGCTATTATATAGGGCGCAATCATTCCAAAGAGTAGTATGTAAAATGCTATTATATAGGGCGCAATCATTCCAAAGAGTAGTATGTAAAATGCTATTATATAGGGCGCAATCATTCCAAAGAGTAGTATGTAAAATGCTATTATATAGGGCGCAATCATTCCAAAGAGTAGTATGTAAAATGCTATTATATAGGGCGCAATCATTCCAAAGAGTAGTATGTAAAATGCTATTATATAGGGCGCAATCATTCCAAAGAGTAGTATGTAAAATGCTATTATATAGGGCGCAATCATTCCAAAGAGTAGTATGTAAAATGCTATTATATAGGGCGCAATCATTCCAAAGAGTAGTA
>JAJLRJ010000020.1:0-10000 GCA_024195265.1 Dendrophyllia cribrosa
TTTCAGCTGCTTACGTGAGTTAGCGAACGCAAAGTTTTGAGAAAAATAAACGTCGCCTATTCAGCGATCATTTTATTTTGCTCAGTGTGGATCGCGAAAGTGTTGTTTTTCGTCTTAAAATCAAATAATTTGTTGTTTGTAAAAAATGTTTGTTGAATCAATAGATAATATATAGAACCATTGAAGAAATACACTGCCTTTTTCGTCGTTTTTGTCGGTTGATCAAGAACCCAGTCAAATGCAACGCATGCGCAATTGACCAAAAAATTATGACTGGATGTTTTAGCGACTTTTCTCGGAAACGTGCTGATTTCTACAGAACCGCTCATCAGAATTTCACGAAATTTGGCACAATAATAGTTCCGAATATGCCGAACTCACCTGCCATCAAAAATTTGAAAGCTAACAAAGGAGATGTTTTGCAAAACACAAACATATTACTGTGCGAATCCAAAAACCGTGAACACTTTGATTTGATTTTGACATTTCCCATTGTGCAGCAACCAATCAGAAGCGACTTGAAACCGCAAGAAACCCAAACAAACGGTTAGTCACGAAACCACGCTTCTCTGTTTCCTTGCAAAAGAATCGTCGCCGCCTCGCTGTATTTTTTTTTATTGCTAGTTTACCTTTCGTCTTTCTTTGTAAATGTAGTAGAAATCTGAGCGATTTTGTTGTAACGGTTAAAAACTAGACAGGTGTTTTAAATAGTTATACGTTTGCCTCATGCTCAGTAATGTCGCGTTCATCGGTTTGTCAGTGTTGTACGGGGTACACAACACTTGTCCGTCGCGGTAGTATCGCAAAAACATTTAGCGAAAAAGCCGGACAATAACACATGACAGTTCCTGAGGATTAGTTTCCCTGGAAAAAGTGAATTTTCGAAAAAGTTTCTGAGCTAGAACACAATCGGCTGTCAGTCCGGCGAATGAAAGTGTTATTAAACCGTTACGGCATGCAAATATGTAACTACAGTATCGCTAACTTGCCGTAAACTTGTCAAATTTTATTCCCAGCACGGTAACTTTTACAGCTACTACACAACGTTTCTTTTGCTTTGAAATCTCGCTGATCAGCAGCTAGCTACTTTGCCGTGTGTGGCTAATTGCTGTACAGCCTTGCAAAATTTGAAGGCGAGAATATTCGATGATATCTGATAATCGCAGATCACCAGATGAGGGTTTATCTGGATCGAAAAATAATCGCCACCAAACTAATCCTCAGGAACTGTCATGTGTTATTGTCCGGCTTTTTCGCTAAATGTTTTTGTGTTACTGCCGCGACGTACTGACAAACCGATGAACGCGACAACTGAGCATGAGGCAAACGTATAGCTATAAAACGTCTGTCTGGTTTTTAGCCGTTACAGTAAAATCGCTCAGATTTCTACTTCGTTTACAAAGAAACACGAAAGGTAAACTAGCAATAAAAAAAACTACAGCGAGGCGGCGACGATTCTTTTCCAAGGAAACAGAGAAGCGTGGTTTCGTGACTAACCGTTTGTTTGGGTTTCTTGCGGTTTCAAGTCTAATGACTAGATTTTCTGAAAATGCACGAAACTAAATATTGCAGGCTGATTCACAATCCATCGTGTTGCCATGGCAACAATCTAAAAGCTCAATAAAAATATCAAAATATAAAGCTTGTTGCTTAATCGTATGCCTCGCCAATTTTGGGCGCCCAGACGTTAGTGGTTTTAAAATGACAATGAATGATGCATAGGTACAGTAAAACTGTGTTCAGCCACGGTGACCTTAATACAGGTAAAAATAAAATTGACAGACAAACATGGGACTGCTAAAAAGTGGCCGCGACAGCTTAAAATAGACCTCTTTCATAATGGCGGCAGATATATCTATTCTTTGATACGTATGTTGATCAGCCTTAGTGGCCTCGTTAGCGTTTGCAAAATTCAAGACAAAAAGTTATTCTAAAATGAGGCCAGTGAGGCTAATTTGCATACATATCAAATGAAAAAGTATATAAAAAATCGGCTGCCATTGTGAAAGAGGTCTATAGAGATGACCGTTTAATACAGGTAGCAAATACAAAAGTTTGTATATGGGAGAAAATTCGGGACTATGAAAACTGGCCGCTAAATACACAGCCGCTATATACATGTTCGACTGCATTATGGGTTTTGGCGCTTCTGGGAATCTGTGACGTCATCCAAAATGGCCGCCAATATGACCGCCATCTTGGATTTTGTTAAATAATTATTTTTTTTTGGAAAAAATGTGGAAATTGAAAATTCTTTGCAAGAGTTGTTAAATATGATATAGTTGAACGTTTTATTCCTTTTGGTAGCGTTTTACATGTTTTAAACAGAGAAAAGGTCAAAAACACTCATTTTTATTCAAAAATGGTTTGACCTCATCCTCATGCTACTCATGGCCGTCATATCTCGTCACCATAGCAACCGATTCTCTCCAAATTTTACCAAAATGTGTCTTATAAATAAACAAACAGCTACGGACGGCATCTGCTAACAATTGCAACAAACGGCCTTGTAAAAGTCGAAGAAAAATCTTAAGGGGGCAACCCACTCTCTTCTCCTTGTACGTCCGAGGGATAATAGAAGTCTCTATCTGGAGGTGTTTTAACGGAGACATTTTATGTTGTTATGACGTCAGTATCGACACCTGTCCATATTGGCTTAAGGACGGCGCCTCCTAATACCAAGGTATTTTTCCCGATTTTTGACTATGCGGGAAAAGCAGATCTTACCAGGGGCTATTGGAATCCAAAGAAAATTGGGGAGCATTTTTCAGAGATAATTGAGCTTCAATGGGAAAAAATGTTGACATCTGCATTTTTTTGAAAAAACGGAAAAGTAAATCTTTCTTCGCCGATTTCCTTAGAACTCACCTTTAATTAAAGTGCACTAAACCCCCAATTTCTTTTTTCTTTTAATCAACTCAATGTACGTTGAAGTGAAACATTTCTTGTTTTTAACGTCGCGTTAGTGAGTTATAGAGATTTGAATTTACAAAATGCTTATTAGATGACGTCAAATCAAGACTTTACCATTATTTCTACTTCAATTTACAATACGCAGTTCACAGCTTAAGGATAATCAATTTAAGAAATACTAAATAAAAACTGTTATTAGTCAATTGATTTGTAAAAAAAGTATTACTTGGAGGAGGAAACAAGTAGTTGCATAATAAACGAGTCTTGATTTGACGTCATCTTATTAACATTTTGTTAATTCAAACCTGTATAATTCACTAACGCAACGTTAAAAACAAGAAATATTTAACTATTCAACTTTTCAACGTACATAGAGTTGATTAAGCGAAAAAACAATTTTGGGGTTAGGTACACTTTAAACAAAAGAAATAATAATTTAATATGAAAATCTTTAAAACACAACGAATGGTAACATAACAGCTACGGTCTTAATAACGTTCCCCCCAACCAAAAATTAATTGTATGCTTAAAAGACTTACCACTTCCATTTTATAAGATAAAAAGTAGGGATCACTGTGCGTTTTTACACGTTATAATTTATATAGTTAGGCTTAGCCTAACAGCGGCGCCCTCTGAAGACCCTCTGAACAAGCTGACTAAGATGAAACTTAACTAATAGGTGAAAGGTCGGAAGCACAAGAATAAAAATTAATATTGACGACCGGGCTATTTTTCAATTTTAGCAATTCTCATAAACAGTATTACCCGACCGTCTGCACAGTACATTTAGACCGTACAAAAGTTCACAAAAACAACTTTTTCTCCGTCTAGAATAACTATTACGACTATTTTCCGAAAATACAGTTGTTGCTTGTCAAAAAATGCCCGAGAAACTGATTTGTAAATCAAAATTGCAAAAATACACAAAAGGCATATTTGCATAAGGCGACGCGAGTAAAAAAAGTCTTGTTTTGTTTACATAAAATCGCTTTTCAATCTCTGTAATGAATGAACAAACACATAAAAATGGACAACACAATCTTGTTTCGAAAAATTTTATTCAAATCTCCATGAGTTTGTTTAAAAGCGAACGCGTACCATTTATAGCGCATCGAGGCCGAGCCGTGTCTTTGATGAAATTCAAGAAATTAATACAACTGAATTTAAGGTGGTTCGATACAGTTTTCTGGAGACCGTACCAACATTTTTCAATCGGCTTTAAAGCGGTCTTCTCCAAGTCAGATCAACGTGAAATTTTCACCACTAACTGGTTTTGAATTGAAGTTTGGCAAGATTTATTTTCTGGTAAAATCTATATTACCATGACAACGATAAACAAGAAACTTAGAAATCAGTAAAAGTGAAATTTAGCCCGTTTAAGATTTCGCATTGAAAATCCCACATAGGCATCTTAAAATATGGTATATGGCATATATATTTTGCAAGAATAAAAAAATTCTGTATGTTTGAATTAAAATAAATCGCAATAACATTTCAAACCTTACTATTTGTGTACTGGTATTAAATTGATCGAGAGATTAACACTGGTTTTGTGAAATTACTTAATGATAATGTCAAAAAGTAGCTTGATGTTATGTTTGTAAACCCTGAAAGTTTTGTTTACTTTCTCTTTTGCGATCTTGAGAACTACCTTTTTTCCTAACATCGCATCATGTGCAATTTTTGGGTAATTTTCGATTTTAATGGCTTTTGCAAAAATCTGAGAAACGGCTCGATGGATTTTTTTAAAACATTCACTGTGCATGCTTACCGATGTGCAAAATATTATCTGAAAGTTTCATTGCCATTGATTCACTGGAACGCCTTTAAATTTAAAGATGAAAACGACGTTCGAACCGGCCGAAAAAATGGCGTTACAAATTTACTTTTTTAAGTTATTCTCAGTAATGATTTCAAATCAATGCGCACTACATTCTTCCGTGATTGAAATATTGCAATGTACGCTCTTTGATGCAAATTTCTTTGCATCTGTTTTCTTTTGCGTTCAAAACGCCTGCTGTAAAAAACGCAAAAGGGCATTTATTGCTCAAAATAATCCTAAAAAGAGACTTAAGGGAATCTGGAAAGTAGCAAGGAGAGCAATAAGGTACAATCATGCTCGAATATAGATAATAATAGATGCACAGCAGATCACAACGAAAGTATAAATCACGGAGGAATGCAGTGTGCATTGATTTGAAATCATTATTAAGCATAACTTAAAAAAGTAAATTTGTAACGCCATTTTTTCGGCCGGTTCGTACGTCGTTTTCATCTTTAAATTTAAAGGCGTTCCAGTGAATCAATGCTAATGAAACTTTCAGATAATATTTTGCACATCGGTAAGCATGCACAGTGAATGTTTTAAAAAAATCCATCGAGCCGTTTCTCAGATTTTTGCAAAAGCCATTAAAATTGAAAATTACCCAAAAATTGCACATGAAGTGATGTTAGGAAAACAGGTAGTTCTCAAGATCGCAAAAGAGAAAGTAAACAAAACTTTCAGGGTTTACAAACATAACATCAAGCTACTTTTTGACATTATCATTAAGTAATTTCACAAAACCAGTGTTAATCTCTCGATCAATTTAATACCAGTACACAAATAGTAAGGTTTGAAATGTTATTGCGATTTATTTTAATTCAAACATACAGAATTTTTTTATTCTTGCAAAATATATATGCCATATACCATATTTTAAGATGCCTATGTGGGATTTTCAATGCGAAATCTTAAACGGGCTAAATTTCACTTTTACTGATTTCTAAGTTTCTTGTTTATCGTTGTCATGGTAATATCGATTTTACCAAAAAATATATCTTGCCAAACTTCAATTCAAAACCAGTTAGTGGTGAAAATTTCACGTTGATCTGACTTGGAGAAGGCCGCTTAAAAGCTGATTGAAAAATGTTGGTATGGTCTCCAGAAAACTGTATCGAACCACCTTAAGCTACACGTTTAAAACACACAAACAAAAAGTCAATCACAGATTGATATCAAGATAAATTCCCATCGAAAAATGTAATTTGTTTTACCTTTAAGTTCCTCCGGCGACTACTGTGCTTGGAAATTCTTTAAATCTCCGCTTTGGTGCTGAAATCCGTAAAACGAACCCATCTCTTCACATTGCTAAAACCGTATATAGTTCCTCGAAGCAAGATTTTATCCCTGAAAGCTCTTCTCTTTCCACTAAAGCGGCTTCTGAGTATCCCTTAATTAGTATCCTGTCTTGAGTAGCAAACCACCAAAAAAAATGTTGGGTAATAACGACTTTAATTCTCCGCTAAAAACAGCATAAAAATCCTGCAACGGCTGTTTACCGAGCTGACGGCTGTGTAGCCGCGCGAAAAACAAAGCCTCAAAGATCCCGGATGTTTTGTGGCGTCACACGCGCATCTCAGGTAAATTAAGGCAGGGGCCTCTAGTTTTAACACCCAAAAGCTACGGGGGTGGTCTATCTCAAGAGGCTTTAGTCATGAGAACTCAACACTTTAAAAGAGTAAATAGTTAGCAAATGTGGTCCTTTTGTCAAGAATAACATATGCAAATTAGGTCACGTGACTTAATACGGCCACAAAATCCAGAAAAAACTTTGAGCAAAGATGGCAACAGTTTATACCGATCACAATCAAATGTTATTGCTACCAGATAAGTCCCAAGAACAACAACAAAAAATCTGTGCTTGGCCTTTGTTGATTATTTCATTAAGTTTGAAAATAAACGGTCATTTGTACTAGTACCCAGTCCCCCGTAATAGTAATTTTTTATTTTTCCTGTATTTTTTTTTAACTAATCTTAAAAAGGCCAAGCGCAGAAATGAAGTACATAATAGCCTTAAAATCATAAAACTTCTGGCAGCCTCCAGGTATTGGTGAAAAGTGTTGCCATTTTGCTTTAAATATTTTTTACCTAAAAATAGCCCTGACAGGTCACGTGACCTAATTTGCATATAATCTGCGTGCTAAAATGTCCAAACTTGCAAAATCTTTAGTCTACCAAAGATTTGAGTTCTCATGGCCAAAGGCTCAGAAGATAGACCACCCCCTCACTTTTTTGAGTGAAATAGCTGGAGGCCCTTGCCTTAATTTACCTGAGATGTTTTGCGACGTCATACGCGCCAGCGAGCTAGCCCAACGCGTACGGCGGGAGTTCGGCGGCGGGCGTTCGGCGGGCGCACAACGCGCCCGCGAAACATTCCGCTAGCCATGACCATGAAAAATGACGGCATTGGTTGCAGTTGTTTTCAACTTTTACGGAATGGTTTTCGGGATCCACGATATTTTTATCTATCCCCTCCCTAGTAATTAAATATCGTGCGTGTCTCTTTCGGGGGCATGCTTGGATTTCCACTCTACGGCTTACCGTTGAAAACTTTCAATTTCAAGTACAATAAAAAAACAAACAATGTAGAATTCAAAGTCAATAGGCCATTTCCGAGTTGCCTTTAGCTTCTCTATCAAAGCGAGGCTAGGTGCGAAACCTTTCATATGAAAATAAGTTTTCATTCACATGCAAATAAAAATGCCCTATTGTTATGGTAACTGTAAGTTGCTCTTTTGAGAAACGTTTTCTGTGAATTTCAAGGTCAAGCAGCACAGTAAAGGAGTAAAAACGCAAAAATCGGTTCACTTCCATTGATCTTCAGTGGATCTACGGATTTAAGCTAATCCTTCAGGCACAAGAACTTTAAATTGTGTGCATCTTCTTCCGATCCATTACCAACTTGAAAACATTAGCGCTATATCGAGGTGACTGGTCGGCTGCCGAAAAACTCGAGATTGGCACTATGGTATTTAAGAGGTTATTTGGAGTCAAAATGAAAAGTAAAGTCGTTATTTCCCTGCAGTTTTTCCCGGTTTGCTACTCAAGACAGGGATACTCAGAAGCCGCTTTAGTAGAAAAGAAAAGAGATTTCTGGGATAAAATCTTGCTTCGAGGAACTTCATATGTTTTTCAATGTGGGGAGATATGTTTGTTTTTATTACGGATTTCAGAACCAAAGGAGCGTAGATTTAGAGAATTTAAAACAAGCAAGCGAGGGACTCAAAGGTAAACTGAACAGATTACATTTTTCGATGGGAATTTATGTTGATATCAATCTGTGATTGAATTTTTCTTTGTGTTCTTGTGTAGTTTTGGAGAATTATTTTAATTAAAACGAGCTTAACTTCAGTTGTATCGATTTCTTGAATTTCATCGGCAGCTTGATGCAGCTTGATGCGCTATATTAAAATGGTACGCGTTTTGCTTTTAAACATAAACTAATGGAGATTTGAATCAAATTTGTCGAAAGAAGATTGTGTTGTCCATTTTTATGTGTTTGTTCATTCATTACATAGATTGAAAAGCGATTTTATGGAAACAAAACAAGACTTAAGGTCGGTACACACTAGGCAATATGTCGCTGCAACACGTCGCGGCGACATGTCGTAGCGACAAATCGCTTCGTGTGTACTGGAGAATTTAAACAAAATCTTTGTCGCTGCAACAAAATTTTGTCGCAGCAACATGTTGCAGAAAATCAAATCAGACAGAATTTGTGCGACTTGTTGCGGCGAGAAAAAGATTAAAATTTGTTATATCGGAGCGTTTCGCAGCGTGTGAACGCTTCTGCAAATATATCGCTGCAACAAAAAATTAATCAACCAATCAAAGAGCAACATTCATTTTCCCGTGATCCTTT
The DNA here is from genome assembly GCA_024195265.1 of Dendrophyllia cribrosa. NCBI lineage: Eukaryota > Metazoa > Cnidaria > Anthozoa > Scleractinia > Dendrophylliidae > Dendrophyllia > Dendrophyllia cribrosa. The sequence continues at coordinate 8,598 of JAJLRJ010000020.1, forward strand.
TATGACCCTTTCAAGATGGCGACTGAACATGTGGAAGACAAATCGGAGCAATCTGAGGGTTCTTCTTCCAGTTCAGCATGGAACGTGACCACCACGAAGATGTTAATTCAATTTTATTAAGAGAACAGAATACTTTGGGACAAAGGTCGTAAAGACTATGGCAAAAAACAAGCCCAAAGGAAGGCAATCATGCCTTTGGTGGCAATGTTGGAGCGGTCGAATCTACCGAAAAACGAAGAAGAAATAAAGAAAAGATGGGACAATATTCGTACGTCAGCTTCACGTTACTTTAAAAAGTACTCCTCCGGAGTTGCTGTTGCAGCAACTTGTCGCCCCACCTGTTCACAAGGAGTGGTTTGTCGCCGCGATGTGTTGCAGCGACATGTCGCCTAGTGTGTACCGACCTTTAGACTTCACTCGCGTCGCCTTATGCAAATATTTTTGTGTATTTTTGCAATTTTGATTTCCAAATCAGTTTCTCGAGCAATTTTTGGCAAACAACAACTGTATTTTATTCGGAAAGTAGTGGTACTTTTGTACGGTCTAAATGTACTGTGCAGACTGTCGGGTAAATAAGCCTGAAGTCATCTTACTGTTTTTGAGAATTGCTAAAGCTGAAAAATAGCCCGGTCGTCAATTTTAATTCTTGTGCTTCCGACCTTTCACCTTAGTTAAACTTGTTCAAAGTGCTTCGCTCTTAGGCTCAGCCTATTTATATATATTACCTAAATGCACGAATGTGTTGACGAAAGATTGCCCTAAAAACCATGCTTGTCAGTTATCGAGGGAGGGAAGACTTTGGTCGGATGCTTCCCAGATTTGGAGCGGCCAGTTTTCTTTAGTTGCTGGCTTCAGCCTTGTTTTTATATCTTCATCAATTGGCAAAAACGGTCTTTTTGAAAACGCTTTGCTAATCTCTTTTCTCCTTTTCGATGTTTGTTTGATTCAACTGGAACATTTGTTTTCCTGCTTTTGTTATAGACTTTATTTATTCGCAAAAATGGCCACTGGCAAAACATTTTAGCAGGTAGTAGGTCCACATCAGCCCTATGGCTGCCTTTTAATCCAACCTACTTATCAAATTATAATAGTACGCATGTATGTGTGTATGTATGTATGTAAACAAAAATTCCAAACAACGCGAGTTTGGCAGCCAAAACAAAACTTGTACTGATTGGAAATAACCGTGAACATGCCGGCCTTTCCTTGGATTTTATACCTCTTGATAATGCTTGTTTTTATGTAAAAAACAACGCTAGTCTAGTTTGACTTGGACTTTTCAGTGTTGAAATTTTGAAAGAAGAAAATGAGCTAATGTAAACAATTTTCGTAAAGAAAGGCAAAACGTTCTGCTGATCGAGGCGGCATCGCGTAATAGCTCAAAATAGTTTCATAACCGAGGC
>JAJLRJ010000020.1:12500-34763 GCA_024195265.1 Dendrophyllia cribrosa
TTACACTGGACGCATAACATGACAGACGCATTATTCGTCTGGACGGATAATGCGTCTCTAGTATAAAAACGGCCATTGTGAACCGTTTTGAGACTATACGCAAATTACGTCTAAAATTTGCATATCAGGCTGAGCAAGCGTTCGTGACAATCACGGTTGGTAGATAAGGTATTCTCAGTGGCCAATATTCCATATTTTTTCTTGAAGTTTGACGATTGTTGTTCGGAAGTCTGCAATTAATACAGTTCAAAGCAGGAAAGAGATCTCGTGGGTTTTAAAATACAGGACATGTATTGACAGAAAACCAATATGTTTTACTTTGGTGGGGTTGGGTTGGGGTAGATCTTGTCGGCCTGGATTTCACATGTTAAGGGCCTGGTCACACTTCAGTCAAAAAGAAAAATTAGCCCGTGCAAAAATCGAGGAAAAGAAAAGAAACCACTCCGGTGGGACACGCTATTTGCGGAATGTTTTTGTTTTTATGTCATTTTGCAGGTGCTATAATTTTTGATTTTGACTGTAGTGCGACCAGGCCTTAACACACAAACACTCTTTCAAACGAAAACGCAGGTACGAATATCAAGAAATTACTTGCCATTGTTTTTATTTTTAATGTTTTATAAAGTCCGCTAATACTTGTGCTTGTACTTGCAGCCTCTGGTATCTGATTGGACTGCTATAGTAAAACAACAACAAAGACATGCCAGCCCTAGTTTCATCAATGCTTCAGTTGTGAGAGGAACATTCCTCCTTCATTGTTAATAAGAAATATCTTGGTTAATCTGCTCTTTAGCCGATACATACATGACTCGTGCTTTCCGCTCATTTCTTGCTCTGGTGTTACTTTTTTTGTTTTTTAAGGGGAAGGTCGAGCCAATAAGAAATCAATCAAAATCAAATCAAAAAAAATAAACACAATAAAATGAAGTTAAAAACACATTGAAAACTAGGTAAAAAAGGATCAATGCATAGCGTTTCATGCACAGCATTTCATGCACAGCATTAAGAAACGTAATTGATTAACTAATGCTAATATAATGAAAAGAAAATAAACTGATTTTTTAGTATATGTAGAAGTGCTTTAAGGCATTTAACCCTTGAACTCCCTTGTGGACTACTGGTCCTAGAAAGAAAATTAGAAAACCATGGAACAAAGAATCTTCCGCGTTCTGATTTCTTTTTTATAGGGTTATTTACAAAAACAACAAACAACAACAATTACCTCCCATCTATCATACATACATAATTTCATTAAGCGAGTGCTACGTCGCTTGTACAAAATATGATAGTCCAATACTATGGCGTACGAAAGTTTGGACTTTTCCACAGGTTCGCAGATGTTATATGCGTCGTACACGATTGGATGGGCGTTCTGTCACTGACAACTTTCTCTCTCAGAGCATCTGTTGAGGTGGGTTTCATTTTCCAAACTGGCGGTTTCTTCTTCGTCTTCATCTACCTGAGTATTTTATTCAGTGTTTCTCTTTCCGGCTAGGCGGGGAAATAGCCGGAAATCTGTTGCGGAGTTAGAAATTCGACGCTTTCGTATCGCCGCGCACCACAAGCATCCTTGGCTGTGCGCATAGCTTTGGGAACACCTGCGGGATCTGCTTTTTGACCGTACCACTCTCCGATCTGGAATTTGGCGTTCAAGTACTCCTTCCGTTTCACAGAAAACGGAGTACTTCAGATACGAGAACATTTCAGGGCCCATCCCATTGAGAGAGATGGGGCAGAAAACGTTTGGGAAAGTTCTGCTTTCTCTAGTTCAGGTATTGCAGTCGCACCGTGTTCTATGCTTGAAGCATACCCCACTGTACATAGCGCGAGCATTAAGCGTCTCTAAAAAAAGACATGAAACATATGACAAAAAGACCCAATTTGGGCCACTGAGAATACCTTACTCACCCGTGTACCAACCGTGACTGTCACGAACGCTTGCTCAGCCTGATATGCAAATTTTAGACGTAATTACTCGTGGCGAAGCACACGAGTTCTATTTTCTTGTTTTTTTTCGTGTAACATTAGCGCATGCAAATTTATGCACGCATATTTAAGTCTATGTCGACGACTATATGGCTTTCAGCCATGAAATACATACCGTAAAATCTCTCCGTGTGTTGACTTGAGAAGCAAGATAAAGAAGTATCGAAGAAGTACAGCGTACAATTGCACGCTTTCAAGACAATCCAAGGCGTTCATGGACAGAATCTAGTGAATGTAGTGTAGTCTTACTTTTAAACCCGTGTATACGTGAAAGCATGATGAACGGGTTATCGGTAGGTGGCTGAATAAAAGTTCACTCTCTCACTCACTCACTCGCTCCTTCCATCAGCTGTAAACTTAGTGAGTAAATGCTTTGTTATGAATACGTTTCGTAACAGGAATTCAACGTGAATCCAGAGATAACAATAATTAATTTGATGTAAACGAATATAGACAACAATAAGCTTACAGATGTTTCGCATTTGGAGTTTTTAGTGCAACATTAAAATCGATCTAAAAGTATTTTGCAACCGAAACACACGTTCTGATGCCTATCTTCCTTAAAATAATAAAATTTAGTCTTTTAGAGCATGTGTTCTTTGTGGCTTAGTCCCGGACGGCCCGAGTTCGAGTCTCCATAAAGTCCTTTCTTTTTTCCCTTTTTTTCTTTTTTCGAACTGGACATTATGAAAGTAATGTACTTTTGTTGTTTTTTTCGTTTGTCAAAAAATCCTTACGTTTAATTTAAAAAATATATACATCGAACCATGTCAGTGTGAAAACGTAAGCTTACGGCAATATTGCGTTACGCGTTACGCGTTACGCGTTAGTATTTCTTCTTCTCGGGTTGGCTCTTAAGAGCCTTTGATTAGACATAATTTCAAGCTTATGTTTCTCCGTAAAAGCACTCAAAACACTCGGGAATCAATGCTGCAATGAGTTAAAGGCGCCACGAGTTCAAGCTGTGTACAGCTTCTTGTTTGCATATAGTCTCAAAACGGTTCACGATTATGCAAGGATGGAAAACTGGGAACATATGCGTGAACAAGTTCGCTTTACTGTCAGCCCTTTTACAGTTTTCGCCAGAAATCTGGGGAAAAAATTGTATCAACAGTATAAAGAGTGCGAAAGTGCAAAGTGAGCTAAGAAGAATTCAGCGAAAAGTAAAGCGTTTTTGATCGTGGCGACGGGCTTCACTGTTCATGATAAACTTCACGAATGAAATTGAACAGACGGCAAAATAAAACACTTTGGACATTCAAGAATGTCATATCCAAGTTAAGGTTTGTATATTTCCATTGTTTTTTGGCGTCAGAGTTGCCAAGATTTCTCAATGAAAAACATTTTGGTTTTTGTTGTTGGTCACGCATACACAAGATGGCGTGATTTCATGTCTTTCGTTCGCGATTTTCAACAAATTCTTAAAAATCCCAAATTCATTTCCCCAAACTAAACTTTCCATATTTTGAAAGATCGTCAACTCTAGTATTGTCATTCGTAATATTACGAAATTCTGAACAAAGGCACATACTCAAAATCATCGTTGTTTTTCGCCTACCGTTTTACGGAGCACAGGAGAGCAATAAGCTTTTGACTTTCCTTGAATACTTAGATTAATCTAATTTTTATGAAATCATGGTGTTTGAACTATGACAAGTTATACAACAAATTGGAACTATGACAGCTTTTTCTGGCGCAGTAGTTTTGATACGCGAGTCGAGTGAATCATGACTTATTTTAAGCCTGTTTGGTGTCGCCAAATCGAACCCGGGCCTGAAAACTAAATGTTTTCGTTTTCCCAGAAACAAATAAAATTTTCAAGAAAAAACTACACAGCAATTGTATACTTACTAAAGGAAACGCCTGTTTTAATGTGAATAAAACTTTAAAGCTTTTAACGAATTAATCATCCTAAGTGATCGTGCAGTTTTTAGACGTCCGTTTGAATGCGAATAAAACTTGAAAGCTTTTAACGAATAAAATTACCTTCAGTGCAAAGGCCGTGCAGTCGGAAACGTCTGTTTTAATGTGAATAAAACTTTAAAGCTTTTAACGAATTAATCATCCTAAGTGATCGTGCAGTTGTTAGAAGGTGACTTTTTTTCAAATTCAATGAAGCGGTTGTCTCTTTCATAAATCATTGCCATGCAATATCTCCATATTTTCTCTGGGGAACTCGCTCACAATGTCCCTTTATTCCTATTTATATATAAGCACCGTGCAGTATGTGGTCCTGGGGGGCGTATTATGTAGCCATATGCTTTGTGTTCAGTATTAAAATGCTCGTTTCACACTAAAACATCCCTCAGTCTTTTCGAAAGGGACAACCGTTACCTACATGTAGCTTCGTGTAGTTATGTTATAATTTCAACCCGTGAGGTATGTTTGAGTCTTTGACGTCACTTTCTCCCATTCGCAACCAAGCCTTGGAACAAGGTTGATTAATGGCGGCCGTAAATTCTCGGAAGTAAATGTTAAAATAAAATGACTTCTGATGTTCGTAATGAATTGAAATTTGGCAAGTTGAGTAAGAAAGTCTAATTGTACACGAAAATGTATAAAAATGGAAATCAAAAATTTGATCACAGGGGCACTTTAATATGTGATATCGAGTTTGTCTCGCGGAATTTGCGTGATAGCGAGTTTGAATGGCTCGTCAAATTTCGTTCATAACGAGTCCGGACAGTCCGTCTCGCCGAATTTTTATTGTTGTACCGAGTTTGCCAACTCGTAGAATTCAGTTGCCTCTCATGATTTTATTGTGGTTATAGGACCTTATAGCGAGTTTGTCTCGCGAAACCAGTTTAGTTGTACATGTATATAGTGAGTTTGTTTTGTCAACATTTAATCGCTGTAGCGTTTGTCTTGCTTAGCTTCAGCTGTCATAGCGAGTTTATCCAGATGAATTTAGTATTTATAGCCTATCCTATCTGCCCACGCCCAAGAACACCTCACGCTTGGAAGCAAGGGAGAATTAGATATCCTCCTTTTTCCGTCCTCCGCCGGAAACCTTGTTACTCGCCCATTGCAATGGGAGCTTCTCGTATTCAGAGTGTCCAGGGGTGTTTGACATTTTGGTTTCATTTCTTTTGTCTACAACCATCGTCCTCGGATCTGGCGACCGGCTGCCCCGTGTCCCCAGTGTGCATACCTAAATGATGATACATTTAACTTTTGTCAGAGGTGTGGATTCAGGAAAGAGACAATAACTGTTGCCGATTTTTCTGTGGCCCTCAAAGTTGATCTTAAGTCGATCGAAGGCCGTCTTAATGAATTCAAAAAAAGCAAGTCAGCTAAGCCGTACGAAAAGCAAAAAACGTCACTTCACCGTGAACTTCTTAGTTTTTTTGCGTCCTTACCCATTGCTAAATCGCTATCTTCGGCGTCTTCGGCAGACATCTTAAAGTTCCTCGTCTGGAAGGAAAAGTCAGGACGAACTAAGGTGCATCGAACTTCTTGCCCAGAGCCAGGCAAGCCAAACTCCTCAACTTGCAAATGCCCATCTAAATTATCTGCCGGAACAGTAGAGAGTCTTATTGGAAAGCTTCGGGCATGATTTTTATAGATGCTGGGCTCGGTGGGGAATGGGATGACAGACTAGGTACAGGCTATCCCGTTTCGCACCCGTCTGTTAAAGATTACCTAAGATCAATAAAGGAGGAGCAGGCTAAGGCCAGCAGTTGGCCCCAAAAAATCTGTCCCCTTGTTCTTGGATAAGCTTCAGAGCGTTTGGCGGAACATATTTTGTCTAAATTTCGAGCTCCCGGGATTTCACCCGTCTCTTTATATTTACGGGATTTCACCCGTCTCTTTATCTTTACGGGATTTCACCCGTCTCTTTACTTAGCCGAGACCTTTGCTTTTTCTTCATCGATTTTTTTCTCTGGGGACCGTTCTTCGGATTTGGGAAGAGTCCTGTCCAGAGACGTTTTGTTTTTCCCTCAATCCTCGGGTAACCTATTTAAACATACATTTGGAAAAACACTATGTGGAGACTCGGTTGATACATTTGCAGTCAAGCGCTGTGACAACCATGTTGTCTGTCCAGTTCGAAATCTTGAACGTTATTTAAGAGTTTCTAAGCTTATTAATGTAGACCTTACTTATGGATATTTGTGTCGTGTATCTAAAGGAAACAGCATTTTAGAGGATCCGTTCGTTGGTTCAGCTGTAAATAATAGATTAAAGTCGTATCTTTGCGCTATTAAAGCCGATGAAAGCGAAACTCCTCATAGCTCCCGTAGTGGTTGTTCTATTACCCTCTCCTTACTCGAGGTACCCAAGGAGTCAATCGCTAGTCATGTTGGGTGGGCAAGCACCGAAATGGTAGACCATTATAGCGATCTTAGAGATATATTACTTCCTGGTACCCCGGCATCGGTGCTAGCAAGCAGCGCTTCAACTGATGTTACGTCCAATGTGTTCGCTGCCTACAAAGCCTATAATGATTTATATGTTTTTCAAAAGGTATTCCCTTAGATTTCTCGATTTTGAAATTGCCTTGCATCGTGCTGTGCTGATTTATTGATCTAGTTCAGGCTGAGTTTGTTTCATTAAAATATCAAGTGGAAAGTACAGGAGGAAGGATTTTCTGAGTTATGGGAGGAGGATTCAGGATCTTCAGGTTTTGGTGCCATTTGATGGTTCCCTACTGGAGTTACTAGGGGAGTAATCGCCGACAGGCTGATTTTCCCCATATCTTATCTTAGCCCGGGAATTGTTTGCGGGAGATCCCAGTGAAAATATATTACTCTTCCCCCTGGAACCTTGGATTGAAAAAGCACGGATTGAAATTATAATAACAATAAGTATTGAAAATCACGCGAAAGGCAACAAAAACTTTGGACTTGTTCTTCGTGCAATTTTCTATGCTGACTGTTATTATATTGTTATTAATAAGTAATCAATATGGTTTTCTCGTTCAATTTTGGATTAATTTGCACTGGTGAGTTTTCAAACTCGAAACCGTACAGTGATGTCACAGCGGTCAGGGCTGGAATCCCGGACTTGATTTCACATTTTCGACGCGTTTGTTGTCGGTTCTCATCCCTGCTTTGAGGGATTTACTCTTGTTTTTCCGGTTTTCTTCCATCCGTGGAAAACTTTAAAATTCCAATTCAATCTGGAGTGGAGTGTTGGTGTTAGGTACTCTCCTTCGTTAGATCATTTCCGGCTGGAGCTATACTTTTAGAAATCACTCGCTATTGTTTAAGCTCATTAATCTTTTTTCTCCAAATAAGTACGTTTTCGAAATCGTTGAATAGCAAAGTAGGTGGGTAGGTACGTAGGTAGGTAGGTAGGGTAGGTTGTTACGGTAAAAAAATAATATTAAATTGGTTTGGGGGTGCCCTGATATCTAGCATCCTGTTATTATCTTGATTCACCCGAATAACCGAACATTCATGCACCAACCAATCAAATCACAGCATGCAAGCAGTAAACTTTAACCAACGAAACAACGTGTTAGTTGTTGACAAGGACTGACTGTGCAATTGCAAGGTGGTTGCAATTTGCAACGGTCTGTAAATGCGATCCTAAAGTATAAACATTGAAACAAAATCTTATAAGCAGTACTTTCATCTGGTGCTATTTATTATTCTATACAAGGTGGTTCTAACTTAAAAGTCATCATGGAAAAATACGCATTGCTCAAGTTGAATCAGAAATGATAACGCTTTCAAAAATTCTACGCTTTTTATTCAAACGGACAATACAAATCTTGAGGACCAATCAGGGTTGTTATAAAGCGGGCAAGTGTGCGCAAGGCTATGGTAACATTGTTTAAAAAGGACACGGAAATCCAAATTTATATACAGGAAGTCCAAATTGTGGGTGACGTCAGTCTGGAATTCGAAACACAAATTTTTATGCAGGAAGTCTAAATATATATGCAGGAAGTCCAAATTGTGAGGTCATGATTACGGATTCTGTTTATGAATATATATTTATTAAACAGGGAAAGGCAGGGATGGCATGGGTAGGCAGGGGAAGGTAAAACGGGGCTTAAATCTGACCCTAATAGACTAATGGCTCAAATTTACCACGATAACTGTAACTCTATTTTAAAAACGTCCGTTGGTAAACCTATAACATAGCTGTTTGACGCGTCAATATCTTTAATATTTATTAACGTAGACCGATAAACATCATAGCAGGGTATTCGTTTGAGCCTTTGTTTTGTCCGAATTCAGAATAAAATTATAACGGATTTGTGTATGCTATGAATGCCGTGGGATCACGGATTATCCCGTTTTGGCTTTTGCTTTTTATGTTGTTCAGATCTTGGATCTTAACAGTTTTCAGACCTGTTGATCTTTTGTTTTCGTCACAGGCAGGATTATGTGCGATTATTCTGTGCTGTTGCTTGAATATTTCCGCGTGGACGTTCATTTGAACGAACGGCGCCAGAAACGTTTAAGCTTAACGCTCATGATCAGTGCATATTTAGAGAGAAACATACAAACATATTGTTTAATCGCTTAATAATTCTTGTTGCATGTATCTACGGTAATGGTTGAATTTTCGGAAAATAAAGAAGTTATTTAGCTAGAAAAAAAAAACGAAATAGGTGACACGCATAGTGGCTACTGAATATATTCTTACCTGGACAAGTAGTCTTCCCCTAAAAAACATAACAAGACAAGATAAGGAGAATATACGCGAAGTTCCAAAGGTTGGTCATCTTAAAAAAAAAACGAAAAGAACATCTCTGAGGTCACCAAGAGTAAAAACAGAAATGAACCAGGTGTAAAACCGATGCGAGAAGCACTTATTTCCAAATGGCGATGTATTAAAACTTTTAAAACGTCAATTAGTTGTTTTTAGATCATTGGGTATGCATTAATTATGATTAATTAAAAGCAGAAAGCCAATTTTAACGAATAAAATCATTCCTTGTGATCGTGCATTTGGTGGACGTCACCCTTTCTCTTATGTGAATAAACCAAGGACGTTTTTAACAAGTAAAATTATCCTCAGTGATCAGGAAGTTGGCAGACGTCTTTTACAATGTGAATAAACCCAGGCTTTATTTTTTTTAACGAATAAAATTATCCTTAGTGATCGTGCAGTTCAGTGGTAGACCGCGTCTCTTTTAATGTCAATGAAAGCAGAAAGTTTTTAACAAATAAAATTTTTCCTCGGTGATCTGGTAGCTGGTAGCTAAATAAAATCATCCTTAGTGATCGTGCAGTAGTTAGACGTCCATTTGAATGCGAATAAAACTTGAAAGCTTTTAACGAATAAAATTACCCTCAGTGCAAAGGCCGTGCAGTACTTTCATCTGGTGCTATTTATTATTCTATACAAGGTGGTTCTAACTTAAAAGTCATCATGGAGAAATACGCATTGCTCAAGTTGAATCAGAAATGATAACGCTTTCAAAAATTCTACGCTTTTTATTCAAACGGACAATACAAATCTTGAGGACCAATCAGGGTTGTTATAAAGCGGGCAAGTGTGCGCAAGGCTATGGTAACATTGTTTAAAAAGGACACGGAAATCCAAATTTATATACAGGAAGTCCAAATTGTGGGTGACGTCAGCAGTCTGGAATTCGAAACACAAATTTTTATGGAGGAAGTCTAAATATATATGCAGGAAGTCCAAATTGTGACGTCATGATTACGAATTCCGTTTATTAATATATATATTTATTAAATAGGGAAAGGCAGGGATGGCATGGGTAGGCAGGGGAAGGTAAAACGGGGCTTAAATCTGTCCCTAATAGACTAATGGCTCAAATTTACCACGATAACTGTAACTCTATTTTAAAAACGTCGGTCGGTAAACCTCAAAGTGTCAAAACATAGCTGTTTGACGCGTCAAAATCTTTAATATTTACATGTATTAACGTAGATCGATAAACATCATAGCAGGGTATTCGTTTGAGCCTTAGCTTTGTTTTGTCTGAATTCAGAATAAAATTATAACGGATTTGTGTATGCTATGAATGCCGCGGGCTCACGGATTATCCCGTTTATGGAACCGGATTTTGGCTTTTGCTTTTTATGTTGTTCAGATCTTGGATCTTAACAGTTTTCAGACCTGTTGTTCTTTTGTTTTCGTCACAGGCAGGATCATGTGCGATCATTCTGTGCTGTTGCTTGAATATTTCCGCGTGGACGTTCATTTGAACGAACGGCGCCAGAAACGTTTAAGCTTAACGCTCATGATCAGTGCATATTTAGAGAGAAACATACAAACATATTATTTTGCCTCCACTACTCAACCGGTACACAGAAAACAACAGTTGTCAGATATGGGCGCGTGTGCCAGCCAAGCCACCGATAGAGGTAAAAGAAAGGGCTTGAGCTAAAGTGACAATGACTTAGAAACATCTAATCTACTAGCTAAAGAGTCTTTAACATAAGTGTTTTTGGCGGAAACCGAAGCCCAACGGCCATGACGCTGGAAATTTCTGTCAGGAACTCCAGATTTCGCAGCAGACGTTGCACCACCTGACCTTGCAGAGTGAGTACTGAAGCTAGTAATATCCGGGACAATGTCACGAAAGGATTTCTTGAAAGATTCCCTGTAAGTAGAATAGCTTAAAGGCTTGTTAACCGACACCAAACGCTTGCAACGTTTAGAAGCCGAGATAGGTCTAAAAATATACTCATCTGAATCCAATGAAATATGGGACGAATTGATATATAATCTAAGCAAAGCCACGGGGCACAGGCTAGAACAAGACTTAACGATTACAACTGACTGACCATCCCTTAACTGGTCCGTTTTTCTCTTCTCAATAAAAATAGAAATAAAGCCATCACTAAACTTAATATCTTGATCACGAATAAGTGACAATTCAGAAAATCTTAAAAAGCCTGAAAAGGCTAAGACAAACATAACTAAACTACGCAGCTGCAAAAGATCATTCAGATCAGTCTTATCCATTAAGTTTCCTGAGATGCGCAACATCAAGTGGCTCTTTCCGATGACTGACAGGAGACGACGCGAGACGGACCGCTCCTTCTTTGACTGCAATCACTGTAGGATGTGAAGTAGGGGAAGGAACGCCAGCAAGAACATGCAACCATTTGAACGCGTAGAACGCGCAGTGGATCGAAGAAACGGAATTGGTTGAATCCAGCAGATACTGCAGAAAAAAAGCACAACCGATGGGCTCCACAGCAAAAACTGCAACGATACCAAGGCGCTCTGTAGCAAAAGACCTCCATCTGTTGAACATCCTCGTATAGTTCGAAGAAGTACCGGGGGCCCTGGAAGCAATAACTGTTGTCTTGAGCTTTTCCAGTAAGGAGGCAACCTCATGCGACATCGGAGAAGATGTACACCAGAAATCTGTAGTAAAAATGTCTAAAAGAAAAAACCGAAAACAAAAAGAAAACAAATAACAAACAATAACAATACAAAACTAACAGGGCTCTGTAAAGTAAAGAAGAAATAGTCAACAATTTAATTGCATCAAAGGCGAAAATGCGTCAAATACACAAGCGTTTCTGTAAGAAAATCAATTTCACAACAAAACTCGTATATGAGGAAAAAATAAACACAAACGACAGCTCAACAAGGGCGGATATCAAAAAAAAAAAAAACCCATCAAGGGTACTGTCCCACTAGGGAAAATATATAACCCATCAAGGGTACTGTCCCACTAAGGGTGAATATTACACAACAATCGTAACAGATAACCCATCAAGGGTACTGTCCCACCAAGGGTTAAAAACTTAAGACCCCAAAGTCTCTGCAACATCGAGTTGCATACGATATAAATAAACAACAGCCTCTCATACTAAACCCACCATGGGTGAAAAGGGCATCTAGCCCATCCAAGTAAACAAAAACATGTAAGCACCAAGTTGCAAGTATACTATGAAATATCTAGACGTCCGGAACTCGAAAAGCCTCACAAACGAGAACAGACCCTTGCCTGGGCGGAATTCTAAAGTCGATACGCAGCGCCACCGAGGGAAATGCTAGAAAACCGCGACCGAAGATTGAATTCTTAGCTTTGCCCCGGACAAACAAATTTGGAAGGTCAGGAAGCATGATCCAGTCATGGACGAAACTACTCCAATGCAAACCATCGAAGCATAATCGAGGCCAAAAATGCGCAGATCTCCAAAGGGGAACCACGAGAGTACCAGCTGCATTGCAAACCTGCATGTGGGCAAGAACTTTACACGTTAGACAAACAGGAGGGCAGAGCCAGTTGTTGTCATAGGCCCAATCCTGCGCAAAGGCATTAACGCCGGAGGTACCTTGCTGATAAAATCTGGTGTTGAATTTCGGAAGCTTGGCGTTGTAACAAGAAGCAAATCTGTCACAGGAGTGAGGACCCCAACGCTCGTCTAGAGAATGGAAAACATCGTCATTGATCGAGTAATCATCAAGATCAACTAGCTTGCTGATGTCGTCGGCAAAAGTGTTGTGATCCTTAGGAATCCACTGAACATCGACACTAATCGAGGCACGAAGACAGATGCGATGAATATCCAGAGCTATCCGCTGCAGAACCGGAACCTTGGAGCCAATGTTCACGATACGCACAACATTCTGATTATCGGTGTACCAAACGACAGTCTGGGCACGGAGTGAATCAATAAACGCTTGCAGAGACAAAAACACTGCAAGGAGCTCACGAAACGTAGAACTTTGCGACCTCTCGAAGTCAGACCAATTCTGGTGAAAAATTTTGCCTTCAAGATCTATGAAACTGCCGCAAGCGGAATTAGACGCATCAGAATAAACAATCTTCGAGGGCTTACGCTTAATAGGCCACAGAGGCACACCGTTAATGTGAGCGATATTAAGCTTCCAGAAATTTAATTCATCCACGCATTCGGGCATCAAAGAAACCGACGAATTCCAAGTCTCAGCGGTATGGATAACAGCGAAAATATTTCTAGTCATAAGCCTGGCTACGTTGCCAACACAATTTCCAAGGGAAATAATTTTACCGCAGACGCTGGCGAGCTTGCGCACCCGAGTCTGGTGAGAGGGTTGCTAGAGTCCAAAAGACAGGATAAATCTTCCGACAGAGACTGTATTCTTCTTGGCGTAGCAGAAATGAGACATTTAGAAGTGTCAATAACAGTCCCCAGCCAGGTGATAACTTGAGTTGGCTCCCAAAGCGATTTTTCTTCATTAGGGACAAAGCCAGACTTCAATAAATCAGCATGCACTGACAAACTTGAAATTTTTGCCTTAATATAATTCGGAGCAGCCCCCAATCCGTCATCCAGAAAAACAACAATCGACTTGCCTTCGGATCTCCATTTCTTAACTAACGGTTTAAGAAGCTTGGTAAACAAATAAGGCGCAGAGCTAATACCAAAGGGCAAAAACTGAAAACTGAAAATATCTAGTAATCCCCGATGAAAATGTCCAAGAAAACGACAGATATTGCCTGTGTTCAGGGAAAATGTCAACGTGATGGTACCCAGATTTGAGATCGAAGGAAAACATGAAGTCCCCAGAGTTAAGCACTTGCTTTGCAATAGAAACATCTTCACATCGAAACTTGGATTTGAAAAGATACTGGTTGACGTGTCGAAGATCCAGGATCAGGCGCTTTTTCCCCGATTTCTGAATGGAAACAGACAATGGATTGATAATTGCAGAAGGCACGAAAACCTCAGTGATACATTCCAAATTAAGGAGGTCGCTAATGGCACCGTCTACAAAAACAGATTCCCGAAGTGCCGAATTATTATTCGCAGCAACAAAAGGCGGTGGAATTTGCAGCAACGGTAATTTGTAGCCAAATTCTATAACGCCGAGAATAAAAGGCGACGCGCCAATATCCTTCCAAAACTGAATACATTTTCGTAATCTGCCTCTGACAGAAACAGGAACATCACCGGATTTGACTTCATAGCAAGATAATTGAGCATCTACAAAAGTGCGATCGCTCTGACGTGATACAGACAAGGCCTCAAAATCAAGGTCTGAAAAATATTAAATAAAGTGGGAATATAAAATAAATAGCTTAAAAACAATTAGGAGCAGAATAATAACGCGCAATATGAAAACAAATAGACTTATGGAAATAACTGAAATCTGTAACAAGAAATTAACAAACAAAAACGCGAAATACAGTAAAGATTACAACTGAATGAAAATTGAAACGCTCAAGGCAACAAGATGCGGCTCGCCTGGACAAATCCGTTCCGCTCACGGCTGTTCATTTCGCCTGATGACTTTGGGCATTAGAATGAACAAGCAAACTAGGGCATGCGGCCCGCCAATGACCTGGCTTTCCACAAGCAAAGCAAAGGCCCACAGATCTGGCCGTCGACGATTGAGTATTAAGCCTTGCCAAAGGACCAGGAAAATGAGCGACCGTAGGGTGCGAACGCTGCATGGCGGACGATCCACGACGCTGGAAAAGAGAACCCCGCGAGGCGAAACGCTTAGAAGCTTTGGCAGCCCTGGCTTCAGCTCTATAAATCTTCTTCTCGTCCTCGTCATCCTCAGCCAAATCATGATGCTTATACTCAAGGACTGTTTTCCAGCCGTACGGCGACTTGTCCGCTAAGAGAATTAATTTCTGGCGCTCTTTAAGCAGAAACATACCTTCATCCAAGTGTTCCTTGGCTTTGGCGAGATCATTGCGCTGCAACGCAGAAGATGCGTCCTGTACTGTCTCAAGCACAGATTTGACTGTTTTAAACTGGTCCTCGTTGCTCTTCTTGTTAAACGTAGGGGGAGCGTCTCTCTTCAACTTCTTTATCTCCGACATTTGCTCGGCCGAGTTGGACTCGCTGGATCTTTTTAGATCGGATATCGAGGAAGAAACAAGAACCTTGATTTGGGAGAGCAGATCTTTGTTGCTATTGCCAACGATCTCTCTAACTTTAGACTCATCCATAACTAGAACTCGACGAACTGAATAAGACAACGCGAGCAAAACGAAAGTGAACCTAGCACTGCGAAGGCTGACCGTAGAATGTCACACCTTACTAACGACTCCAAATTACAAACTCGAATCCCATGACTCACTGCGCGCTAACACCCTCCCCAGACCCCTGATACGTGCCGGCAAAATAGTAATTTATGATAGTACGGTGTAATCACAAATTACATGTTTAATCGCTTAATATTTCTTGTTGCATGTATCTACGGTAATGGTTGAATTTTCGGAAAATAAAGAAGTTATTTAGCTAAAAAAAAAACCGAAATAGGTGACACGTATAGTGGCTACTGAATATATTCTTACCTGGACAAGTAGTCTTCCCCTCAAAAACATAACAAGACAAGATAAGGAGAATATACGCAAAGTTCCAAAGGTTGGTCATCTTAAAAACGAAAAGAACATCTCTGAGGTCACCAAGAGTACAAACAGAAATGAACCAGGTGCAAAACCGATGCGAGAGGTACTTATTTCCAAATGACGATGTATTAAAACTTTAAAAGGTCAATTAGTTGTTTTTAGACCATTGGATATGCATCAATTATGATTAATTAAAAGCAGAAAGCCAATTTTAACGAATAAAATCATTCTTAGTAATCGTGCATTTGGTGGACGTTATCCTTTCTTAATGTGAATAAACCAAGGAGGTTTTTCACAAATAAAATTAAATTATCCTCAGTGATCGGGAAGTTGGTAGACGCCTTTTACAATTTGAATAAACCCAGGACGATTTTCCACGAATAAAATCATCGTTAGCGATCGTGCAGTTCAGTGTTAGACCGCGTCTCTTTTAATGTCAGTGAAAGTAGAAAGATTTTGATCAAATTAAATTTTTCTTCCGTGATCGGGTAGCTGGTAGCTAAGTAAAATCATCCTTAGTGATCGTGCAGTAGTTAGACGTCCATTTGAATGCGAATAAAACTTGAAAACTTTTAACGAATAAAATAACCTTCAGTGCAAAGGTCGTGCGGTTGGAAAACGTCTGTTTCAATGTGAATAAAACTTTAAAGCTTTTAAAGAATTAATGAAAGCGGTAATGTCTCTTTCATAAATTACCGTTTGGCAATATCTCAAAATTTGCATTATTTTGTTTATTTCCGTTTGTACAAGAATTCTTGAACGTTAGTCTAACAATCATGCACGTTTAGTAGTAGTAGTAGTAGTTAAGGGCCCTGGGAAATACGGATTGAACGATAATTTATATCTTCAACTCAACGAGTCATGTATTATTTTAAATGATGCAGGAGAGCAGATCTTTCTTCCTTCACTATGATAATTATTTAGATTGTATTATTACTTTGCGTCCATGCAGTTGAGTTTATTTATAGTTTCTGAGTTGCCCATGACCGCGTGGTCTGTCTTTCCATAGATATCAGATATAGAATTGCATTCTTATTGGCTAATTATCAATATCTACAAATTTGCATTATTTTGTTTATTCCCGTTTTTACATGAATTCTTGCACGTTTACAATCATGCACGTTTAGTATACGTGATATTATTATTATTATTATTATTATTATTATTATTAGTAGTAGTAGTAGTAGTAGTAGTAGTAGTAGTAGTAGTAGTAGTAGTGGGTATGTAAGGGCCCTAGGGAATACAGATTGGACGATAATTTTTTTTTTCAACTCCGCGAGTCCTATATTCAATAAAACGAGGCAAGAGAGCAGATCTCCATGACCCATGATAATTATTTATAATGTATTTTTAGTTTGCGTCCATGCTGTTGAGGTTATTTATAATTTAGTTGCCCATGACCGCGTGGTCTGTCTTTCCATAGATATCAGAACGAATCGCATACTTCAAAGAAAACTCGCATTCTTATTGGCTAACGAAGTTAGGATATTTAGCATACCTGGGAAGTGATATTGCATAGCAACTTCGAAGGACGATGTTTGTGTAAATTCTTTATATAGAAGCATTCTTTATATAGTATGTATACTTTATTTTATAATAATATACATGAAAAAAATACCCAATTCTGATTGGCTAAGAGCAGTGCAGTTCAAGTGTAACACCAGTGCAAATTACAAATAAAAAAATTCATGCAAAAATGTTTCTAAAAAAAAAATTCACAAAAACAAATTTTGCAAAAAAAAAATTGATGCAATTGTTTTCATGTATAATTATTAATAAGTAATCGTACGGTTTTCTCGCTCAATTTGGGATTAATTTGCACTTGTGAGTTTTCAAACTAGAAACCGTATGATTACCTATACAAATAACGAGCTTTGATTTGAAGGGAAAAATACAGACGTACTATTCACAGATGATAAATTTATCTTGCCGAGTGAATTCCTGTTCTTTCCAATTTTAGGGAAACAGTGATGGCGCAGTGGTCAGGGATGGAATCCCGGACTTGATTTCACATTTTCTACGAGTTTGTTGTCGGCTCTCATCCCTGCTTTGAGGGATTTACTTTTGCTTTTCCGGTTTTCTTCCATCCGTGGAAAACTTTAAAATTCCAATTCAATCTGGAGTGGAGTGTTGGTGTTAGGTACTCTCCTTCGTTAGATCATTTCCGGCTGGAGCTATACTTTTGGAAATCACTCGCTATTGTTTAAGCTCATTAATCTTTTTTCTCCAAATAAGTACGTTTTCGAAATCGTTATTGAATAGCAAATAAACGACACAGAAGTAGGTAGGTAGGTAGGGTATGTTGTTACGATAAAAAAAAAAATAAAATAACACTGAGGTGGTTTTGGGGTGCCCTGATATCTAGCATCCTGTTGTTATCTTGATTCACCCGAATAACCAAACTTCCATGCACCAACCAATCAAATCACAGCATGCAAGCAGTAATCTTTAACCAACGAAACAACTTGATTAGTCTGTAAATGCGATCCTGAAGTATGAACATTGAAACGAAATCTTATAAGCAGTACTTTCATCTGGTGCTACTTAATATTCTATACAAGGTGGTTCTAACTTTTAAGTCTGCTATAACCCTGAAGTTTCAGCGTTCAAACATACTTTCCTTTAGAATTGCGGATTTTCTGAAACTTATTAATTTGCATTTTCTTTTTAGTGGTGAACTGAAAGAAACTATTGGGAGTATAGAGGTTAAGTACGGCATTGGATATAATGGCGTATTATGTTGTTATAAAATGTAGTGTAACACTTTAGACCACTAGTTTACTTTTTACTTTATTATGTGAAATAAATAAATTAAATAAATAAATAAATTTATGAATTTGTATAGTGCAAATAGCCCTTATGCATGTTTACGTCAGACTAGCTAATTTCACCCCAAGCCTCGCTTTCGAAGTGGAAACCTGTGACAATCTCATCAATGTATTCTAAAAGGAGCAAAGTTGAAAAGAATACCCACTCAAAAACAACGTAAACTTGCCAAAGGTTTGCAAGGAATGTAGTACAAACGAGGCTTGGTAGTGTATTTCGGGCTGGTGACGTCATCATGCATAAAGCCTATTCTATATACATATTCAAATGCGCTTCACAATCAATCAAACCCACCCCACCCATGAACAAGTAACACTGAGGGTGGTCACAGCCAGGGTTTGTTACGTCATCAGTGGTTCTTTTACGTCCCCATGGGAGGCGGGACCGCCATTTCTACGTGGTCATTCAAGCCACGTGAAGGTCTAACCATTTGCCGATGTCATAGCAAAGGCTGCACCTTTATGCTCAGTTATTTTAAGACCGTGAATGTTACTATATAACGATTTGAGGAGTCGGCCAGTAATAAACGGCCTAAAATGCTTCACTCGGTTAGAGAACTGTTTTCGTCTAAAACTGTTTTATTTTCAGACATGCTGATGCTTCATGATTGTATTACTGCAGAGGTAGCAAATGTATAGAAAATATGAGCTAAGCCTTTTGTAATGCCATTACGATGGAAATTAAACAAGCAAACGCAAACGTCAACTCAGTATCTCTTTTGTACTGTCCTACCGAATTGAAATAAAAAAAATCGCTTATATTATTTTATATCGCCAAATGTCACCAAATATACAATTTAATTGGATAATAAGATTATTTAAAGCAAAACACAAGCGGTAGTTTTGAGGTAAATTGCAGGATTGCAAGGTCATGGAGGTGGGATGCATTTCATCAAATTGGATTTTGTGACAGGCGGTCAAAAAATTCAAACTTCCCATTATTGTAAAATTGTGACTTTTTTTTCTTTGCTTCCATCACTTTTAGCCATTGCGTCTTTCAATTTTAAGATAATGAAGCAAGCTTAAAGCAAGACCCTGGCCATAAAAAAATCCTGGTTGTTATTTAAGAGCTTGCTTCCTGGATTTCAGTAAGGCCTTCGAATTCGACAGGGTAAATTATACCATTGTCATCACGAAGTTAATTGACTTAGGGGTGCGTCGCTCTATCATCCTATGGATTTGTAGTTTTCTCTCAGATCGCTGGCAGTGCATCAAACTTGGACAAAGCGTGTCTCAATGGTTTCCGGTTCGTGCCGGGGTCCCACAAAGGGACGAAACGTGGCCCAGTACTTTTCGTCATCATGATAATAATGATCTGAAGTTAGCATTCCCGCGCTGCTCGTGGCTGTGAAAGACAATATGACGTTAAACCCTAAGAAGTATGAAGAGGTGACGGTTCGTTTCCGTCGCTACGTGGAACATCTTCCGCCAGTTCTAACTGTAAACTGAAAGCTCTCGAGACGGTTGATGCCCACAAAGGCTTGGGAGTCACTATCCAAAGTGATCTTAAGTGGGACCTGCACGTCAACGAGGTGGTAGGCAAGGCTTCCAGGAGACTTCATATCCTACGTGTACTTAAACTCAGCGGTGTACCACCTCTTGACCTATTGCGGGTTCACTTTGCACTTATAAGGTCTGTCCTTGAATATTGCTGCCCGGTGTGGCATTCATCTCTGTTTGTCCAACTATCAGACAAAATTGAGAGGGCCCAAAAGCGCGCATTTCGTATTATCTATCCCACGTTCCATTATCACGAAGCCCTCAAATATCCGGGTGTACGACATTGCATGCAAGGAGAGAGGCACTGTGCGCGAAAACATTCGACAGGATCAAGGATCCCAAATCGCGCCTTTGCCATCTTATCTCGACGACTCGGGCATCCGCGCATTGTCGCTCTTTGCGTTATAACAGTAGACCATCGCTTGTTAAATGTAAGACCGAACGTTTCAAAATGAGTTTCTTTCCTTCTATGTACCTTCACGCTCACGGCCTATAAATGACCCGTTTTTAGAACATATTATATCTTATGAATACATTTTAGTCTTAGATTTTTATAACCATTGTAGTATTAAATATTATTCTCAACATGTAAATTTCATTTTTATTTTATTTGAAATGGTAAGGCCTAGCCCCATAGATAAACCCTGTAAACCTTTTAAATTAATTAATATTCTTTGAAGTAATATCGCAATTCGCTTTTTAGGGCGATCATTTTACAAATAAACGCTTTATTTTAATCATGAAAACACGATGTATCAGCCGGGACAGCGTCCCTTTAACCTTATTCGGCCTGGGCTTTGTTCCTGTGTCCCCCCTTCGTAACTTCAAGAACATTAAGGCTATGACAATGAATCCTAGAGGGTACATAGTACGTCCAAAACTGTCTCCATTGCGGTCCGCACAATGGAACGATGACGTCATATGGAGTAGTTATTAGGTAATTAGTTATATGGCCGCCATCTTGGATCCGCCATCTTGGATTTCTGAATTTTTTTAAAACCTCTTAAAAACCGTCCAAATTGACGCAAAATTAATCAAAACCAATAAATAAACGCTAAATGACGTAAAAATACAAAAGTTATACCAATAAACATTGCTTTTCTTCATTCAAATGTATAAATATGCAAATTTCCAAAAACATGGCTGTCAAAATCTTGTTGCCATGGAAACGTCAAGTCACGTGATCAAAAATTGTTGCCAGATAATAGGATTAATAGGATTAAGCAATCATTTTACTGAAACGTTGTCGTGTTTGCATTATTTATTTGCATTATTTATTTGTTTATTTTGTTTACAGCAACAACTGGCCTAACTATTGCTGACGTCACTGAAACAACCGATGTTTCCCAATATGCTGTGCGACAATTTTTAGAAGTTGAAAACCTTAAGAATTCCGTCGAATGAGTTATGTCCTACACTGAGCCTCGACTCAGAGCTTCCAGGATACAAAATCGAAACACTTCCTCTAATAAACTGGCCTCGTGGCTGGTCACGTGAGCTTCAGAAATGTTCCTTTGAGGTACTACCCAGGTGGACCACAAGTCCTGAAAATTTAACTTTTGACATCCAAGGAAAACATAAGCTAGGAATAGTTGGTCGAACGGGAGATGGAAAGTCGTCAATTGTACGTATTGCCGAAAGCTAAAGGAGATGTATTCATTGATGACGTTTCCATAAACAGCATTCAACTACAGAAATCTCGGAAATACATTTCTGTTCTCAGCTGTTCTCTTTAGTGTGTCGCTTAGGCAGAATCTCGATCCTTAGAAGAAATACAGCGATGACGATTTATGGAATGTCCTTTAAGAAGATAAACTTCATGGTTTAGTGGAAAACCTTGAGAGGCAACTGGACTACGAGTTTTTAGAGAGAAGGGAAAACCTGAGTGTTGGTGAACGGCATTTGATCTGCTTGGCTCGCACGTTACTACAACAATGAACCGACAGCACACGCGGAGACAGAAAAAACCACCTGGCCCGACCACCGTGGAAGAAAAACTGATCTGAATTCCACAGTCTTCACTATAGCTCACCGGACTGAACCGTCGAAGCTAGACTGTAATCTTTTTTGTTGTAAAGGGAAGGCCTTAGGTACCTTGCGCTCGACAACTTTGCTACACTTATTTCGACTTATTGCTCGGGAGGATGGAAATTTGCTAAAACGTGGTTGTTTCTTGAAGAGTTAATTTTCTGTTACAGTCGATTATGAAAGAAAAAAAAACATCTGTCAGTTTCCTTTGCATAGCCGTGGTTACACCTATATATATATACAATGTGCCCTCCCGGTTGTTACCATAATGGCTTTATGGCAACTCCTGATCTTGGGCACAGGATGTACAGTTACACATTGTTGGATCGCATTGTGGAGTCACGAGAGTGCTCAAACTGCAAGCAGTGAGTGAGGCAATATGCCAATAGTGAACACCTTTTACGAGGCTCTCCACCCAATTCACAGAGTGCTCAAACTGTATGAACAGTGAGCATAATATACAATTATGTATACAATGTGCCCTCCCAGTTGTTACCGTAATGGCTTAGCTTTATGGCAACTCCTGAACTTGGGCACAGGATGTACGGTTACACATTGTTGAATTGCATTGTGGAGTCACGCGAGTGCTCAAAAGCGAAGAATATGCCAATAATGAACACCTTTTACGAGGCTCTCCACCCAATCCATAGAGTGCTGAAACTGTATACATATATATATATATAT
>JAJLRJ010000021.1:0-25000 GCA_024195265.1 Dendrophyllia cribrosa
GACAGTGAAAACCAAGAATAGTTTTTTAGCCTTTAAAGCTTTTCTGAAACACAAATTATCTATAGAGCCTTCAAGTGTCTGTGAATCCCTGAGCCTTTAGCCGCAAACAAGCTTGATATAGCAGTTGTATTTTGTCTGTTCCTTTTATTTCAGTTCTGTAACATTGTTCTTTGTTTGTTAATATTGTATATTGTATATTGTATTGTACTTATCAATAAACTTCAATTAAAAAAAAAACCCATTGAATTCTTGAGTAAGTTTATAATCATTTGTTGAAGTGCTTAATTTTTGTTGAAGTTCATCTAATTTGAAAATTAATTCTTTTTCTTGGTCTCGTTCTTTTTTGGCTTTTTTCTTGAAGAAGAGGATTGTAAAGCCTCTAAGCTCCATTTTTATGACGTCCCACTTAAGACCCAAGTCTTCAACATCTTTGTATTTTTCTTTGTAAAGCTTAATATTTTCTCTTACTCTTTCTACATACGATTCATCTTAAAGAAGACTAGAATTAAACTTTCCCGAAGCCTGGGCCAGAGCGCCTCTGGTAATCACTAGTTTGCATATTTAGAATTAATGCTGAGTGGTCTGAAAACTGTGAGAAAGCTATGTCACATTCTTTAGTTAGACTGCTTAGTTCTGTTGAAACAAGAAAATAGTCTAAACGGCTCTGAGATTTAAACGTTTGTCTCGCCAAGTGAACGACTCAATTTCAGGATTTTTTTCACGCCATAATACATGTATATCACAAAGAGAGTGTGTTTCATTCAGTTGCACAATTTCTTTTTAACCGTGTCTTTGTTCCTGTGCGATCTTGTGCTTTTTTTGTCTTTTGCTGTCAGAGCACAATAATTGAAATCTCCGCCTATTACCATATTTTCAACATCAAAACCTAATAATGTTTCGTTTAATTCTCGAAAAAATTCTATTTGCTGGGTCGTAACATTTGGGGCGTAAACATTTGCCAAAATGATGTGCTGGTCGTCAACTTTTGCATCTAAAATCAATAATCTTCCATTATTATCCTTTAAACATTTGATTACATCAATTTGACATTTTGGATTAACTAATATCATAACACCTTTACTATGGTTAGTTCCATGATTATAAAAATCCTACCTCGGACCCCATTCTGACTCCCATTGCTTTTTGTAGGGCTCGTACTATACGTTTCCTGTAAGAAGCAGCAGTGAGCATAGTCGGGTACTAGGATAACATTTTGGTGGTTTAGTGTATTTGCAAGTTCTTTTCTTTTGTGCCATAGGTCGTTTCTGGATTCTCGGTTGGTAAAACGTGCGATGATAGCTCGAGGTTTTCCGTCTTCTCTTTGTTTCCCAGTTCGATGAACTGTCTGCATTAGGCATGTTAACGGCTTTCATAACTTCTTTCACTAATTCTTTGCAGTCTTTATCTTGACTCTCAGGTATGTTAAGCAGGCGTATGTTTTCTCTTCGCGTGTAGTTTTCTAACTTGATAGCTCTTTGTTTCTGGGCGATCACTTCGGCGTTGAGGCGTGCATTTCCTTGTGTTAGTTCCACTTCCAACTCGTTGCTCTGTTTCTGTTGAACTTTTAACGCTTCAATTTCAACCCAGGCAGCATCCAAGGATATCCTTAGATCACCAATTTCAGTTTTCAACGGTGAAATCTGGTTATTGACTTTGAGGCGAAGCTTGTTGATTTCACTCATGGCAATGGCGAAGTTGCTGTCCAAAGATTGTTGTATGTTTTCGAGCTTCTACATAATATTTTCAAGTGAAGACTCGAGGTCTGGTGAATCTGGTTCATTGGAACTTGTACTCGACTCTCTTATTCTTTTGCTGGCATTCATAGTTGAATTTTGTCAATAAAAAGCCACGAAGTTGCCGGAGCGGTTTTTTACGTGTCCGGCCTCATTGCTGACGTGTCACTACCTGAGGAAACATACTTCAATCTACTGTATAAAAGTATGCAACTCAAAGTTTTCTTTGGCCTGGCCTGAATGAATGAAAAAACATTCAAAATCCAGGCCAATTAAATTATGCTGATACAGACATTGAACCCTGCTATCTTGAACTCTCAAGGGAAACGAAAAATAATTCAAGATAGCGGGGGTTCGAGATAACCGGGTCAGCGTCAAATTTCATGGAAATTATTATTAAATAAAAAATTTTATTAACACGGTGTAATGACTTATACTCACACTTGTTTTGTGTATCGAGAAGTGGTCTAAAAAATTCAAAAATACTGTACAACTCAGAGTCCATATTAAAAGCAGTCAAAACGCCATAGTGTTTATTCGATTCAGTGAATATTGATAATGGGAATTGAGTTCAATTGAACAGGATACAAGCAAGGAATGTCACATCAATTACAATTAAAGTGCAACAATAGCCTACATAGCAGGTGATTCCTCTCCAAGCATGAGGAACGAACAAATGAACAAGCCCTTTTCTTCCCCTCCCCCATGCTCCCCAGACGCGCTCGTTCACTCATTCAGTTCATTCATTTCTTGTGCTTGGAAAGGAAATCACCTGCTATGTAGGCTAGTGGAATAAAGGTTTTATGTTGACAGTTCGGTGTCAAGTGTGAAATGACTGGCGGCTTGGCCAGGCCAAGGTTCCTTTTATAGCGCGGGTCCGTGTTTAAGATTGTGCTGGTGATGATTTTGGAAAGGCTGTTGTAGGCTGGGTTAAGGTTGAACTCTTTACCCAGATCTTTTTCAGCATGCAGCAACATGTCAGTAACATGTACATTTGTATGGTTGTGCAAAATCTCTTAAACATGATGATCAAGGTGGTTGTTATGTAAAGATGGGCTTTAATATAGCTTATTGATCATTTTTATCACTACTATCAACATCCATATTAATCATCATTAATTTGCTTACTATATGAAGACATAGAGACATCTGATGATGATGATGGCAATGATGATGAATCAGCTGTGCCAGCGACCTCAACAGCAACTGTCAATCAATCAAAAACACCACCATCTTTAATGACAAATAGAGACAAGAAATCAGCAGGTTTGAGGTTTTTCCTTGTTTTTTTTTTTTAAATGGTGTCTTTAGGATAGGTTCTGTTTGTACTGGAGCTAGTAAAATGATCAGATTCTACAAGGAAGTTACAACAGAGATCACATTTTCCTTTGCATTTGGAACACCCTTGTTTGTTTGAGTTGTTGTCATAAAATGGACTCCTTAGGGAATATAGTGGCTAGAGAAAGTAAATCGTACATGAGATGCTTGTAAGAGTTAAAAATCTTTCCAATGCAAGGTAAACTCAGGTTAAGATCTAAAACCAATGGAAAAACTTTCTTAGTCTCTTTGGCCTTGGAGGAAAGCAGATGTTCCCTAGGAATACACGCATCAAGAGTTCTAAACTACGCATGCTCACGTGATAAAAAAGTGGGCACGGGTATTATAAAAAATGCTATATTTTGGTATATTTAATTTGGAATTTGCTTAGCAGTTCGTGACCTTGAATATTTAATGAAAATTGAGCTTGATAAGAAGAATACAATCACAATATAGCAAGTTTTACAACCCGTGGTCTCACTTTTTCATCACGTGAGCATGCGCTTAGAGCAGTAGAACGGAATTCTTGATGCATGTATGGAATTGATTCTGTCAAATTGATGTTTGACTTGGGTGTGGTTGTAGCCCTGATTGATTAAATAACATCTTCATTGTAAATCTAAGAACGTTATCTATTTAGTTACTTGCAATAGATGCAACATGCAATACATTGGTTCCACCAGCAAGGAATTGAAAGTAAGATTTTGCAACCACATATCGGCTATGATAACAAAGAAGAACACTTGTGAGGTCGCGACACACTTTAACAAAGAAAATGATGTTTTGTATGATTTTTAAATTTGCTATTATTGAAAAACTTTACAATTCCAATTACAACAACAGCCTTGATGATCATTTGCTAACAATAGAACCTTTTTGGAGTGCACAGCTTTGCAACCTTCAACCTTATATATAATATGGTTTGAATAAAAGATCAGAATTTAATTCCAGGAATAGAATAAGGTATAATTAAGACTATTTCTTCTTTTCCACAATCCACAAGTGGTTTTCTTGCTTAATTGTTAATAGTGTTTTCCTTTGTAAAATCCATGTTCAAGGGCTTATTTCTGGGAATTTGTTATATTACTGAAGTGCCGTGTACAACATCAGTGTTCAAGGGCTTAATTCTTGGATTTTGTTATTATTATATAAGTATTGTGCATGAGAAAATGGTTTTGTTTAAGGACTTAGATTTAGGAATTTGTTATGCATATATTTCCTTGCGGTTGCATAATACCCAAGGGTTTTAAGCTAACACATTAGGTAGTTGCATAATACCCTAGTGGCCCGGTTCCTTTTAAAACCCTTTAAGCCCCGAGGCAAATCCCCTTTTTTTCCAAACTGGTAACTAAAATCTCTATGACCATGTATGAAAGGTTTTGATTAGTACAATTCACAACTTATGCCATTTTAAATGGAGGAAGTTATGGCTTTGATAGAAATGGGTTTGAAATGTAAAAATAAAAAATGTTAAGCAAAGTCCTAGTCTTCATACATTCTAGGTATACCCAAAAACTATACCTCATTTTGTAGCTCTCAGTGAGTAGAATAACACAAGTTTCATCTTAGAGCACATATATGTGTTGTAGTTAATTTTTTATTTCAGGTAATTTTTGTTTTTCCTTTGTTTCAAATTCATTAGCATATATTACCATACCCCAAAACAATAGAAAAATAAAAATTACCTGTAGTTATAAATTTGTATTCCAAGAAATTCCCAATAATTCTCACTTGTGTTTTGGCCATTCCCAAACAATCCCAGGAATTCCAAACACATTTCATTTTAATACCCAGTCATGTTTTGAACCATTCACAAATATTCTCAGAAATTCCAAGTTTTTGGAGTTTGCCTAATTTGCATGTCTTGGAATAACTTGGAATCCCTAGAAATTCCTAGGAATTCCCAGAGTTCTGAGAATTAATTAGTCAAGTGACTTCACTTTCTATTAGAAACTGCTAGTTTAATAAATAATTTACATCAGAGAAGTGCTTGTTTCATATGAGACAATGATAGCCTCGTATCTGTTATGTGTACACTGGCACTTGTGGAATGATTGATAAATACTGCAATGACACTTCACACAGGACCTCAAAATTCAGACAGGCCGGTATATCACAGTGCAAGGCCATAGCCTGTGAACAGGCCTCCTTGTGGGGGTATGACGAAAGTAGATAACGGCGAAAAGAAAAGCGCGGGAAAACTGGGGAGAGGGGAAGAGGCGGGGAGGCCTGTAGACAAACCATTGATGCCGCATTTCCAGATCACGAACTGTGCACTAGATTCTAGTGCAAACGCTCATTGGTCAGATCACCGACTGTTGACACATTCTGTTGACAAGTTTGCGGTCATGATATCCGCCGACATGCGATCAAAATTTGCATATCGCACTGCAAAATAGAAACATGTCTGACGGCCGGTTCTCAATCGATCAGTTTGAAAAAGCATTGGGCCATTCTCTGAAGGATTTCCGAACCTAAAGCATAAATTACTGGAATGTATTTTTGATATAATCGTGATTGGTCCAAAGTCTAGTGGTGTGACCAGTCATGCACAAAACTTGACAGCAAAGAAGAGAAAAAAACAAATATCAAAAATTATATCGCTTATCTCGGCTCGTATTTTAGCTTTCAGTTCACAAGAACAGGAACAGCTGTTCATTTTAAAAGAACTCTCCTAGTGTATGACAAGATCAGATTTCATTTCCGTGCATGTGTTGTATGCTTATTTGTAAAAAAAGAACTCGAACTTGAAGAAATGTTTTGAGAAAGTTCTCTTTCAGAAACAGAGAATAAAGTTTATTGAAAATTATCAACTTATCAACCATATAAGGAGCATTTAGCAATCAAATTTTGATTCAAGCATTTCAAAAATGAATGTATTATTTGAAACGACTAACGGATTCAGTTTTCAAATAATCAACTCATTAATATAATCTAAGGGGGTACGCTTGACCTGGCTCAACTGTAATAATAAATATTGAAATTATTATTATTCATTTGTTGATAGAATCAAAACGATGCAAGTCCTCCCACGTAATGTGGTTAACTGTTGAAAAGGAAGCAGTGTTCAAATTCCTTGGACAGGTGATCAAGCAGAAAAGGGTACCAGGGAAAAGAGAGTGTGAAGAGTGTATTAGAAAGAGCAGTCCTGCACTGGATAGAAGGGAATGGACTGCTGTTAAGTATTTTGTTAAGAATGTAATTGCAAGGGCAAAGCGTAAAAAGGGTCATTAATTCTATCAGCTGAACAGAAAATTCATTGTAATTATTTTCTTAAAGTTGTTTCAGTGACATCAACCAATACATTATTATCCAAGGAAGTACAGTCGAACCTCCCGATAAGAGGACACCCTCGGGACCAGATAAAGTGTCTGCTTAAGAGAGGTGTCTGCTTATGGGAGGTTAAAAATGTAGTGTTTTTATGTGGCTGGGACCATGACTAAGTGACCACTTACGAGAGGTGTCTGCCTACGGGAGGTGTCCGTTAGTGGAGGTTCGACTGTACAAGTAAACAGTATTTATGTTCCCTTGGTTTTCGGTATCAGAGGTCCCAGTTTACATGTATTTAACCCATTGACACCTGAACCGCCCGTAACCGCCCGTACAAGACTCCACTGCTTTAAAAAATTGTAACTTTCTCAATCGTGCGAACATTGCCTTAACTAGCAGTTGTGAGCATTGACTAGAAAGTCTTTCAAATTGAGATACCCAATAAACACAAAAAAGTCAGCAATTTTTGCAGAATATCAGCGTTTGAATTTGGACAATAACAAAAATTACCGTTTTTAACGTCATAGAAAAACAACAAAAATCACGTTTTTGCCTTTAGTTTTTTTTATTCAAATCATCATGGAAAACCCAAAAGTCAACATTTACAGCAAAATTCAGTCCTAGTCCTAGCTTAGCAGTGAATTTTTTGCTATTATTCGTTGCTCGGGCCGTGCTACAGCTTCTTATTCTAGGGCATACTCACCTTGCCTCGATTTTCAACATCACCACCGCACTGCATGCTGGGAAATAAACAGATTTTCCGACAGCGTCCATTCCGTCCTCCATACTTTTCATATATATGCTAAGTCCACAGCCACTCTGACCCACCGCCGAAATTTCGCGCTTGTTGTGTTCTCCTGTGGTCGCAACTTCCAAAATATGCCGCGGTAGGTCGAGAAATTCATCCAGAGTCGAGTCCCAAAGCTACTTCGTTTCCAGGCGGCCATTTTTCCAGTTCAACGAGCAACGAGCCAAATTCGTAAACGAAGTACAACACCTAACTCGCTTCATTGAGAAGTGGACTCTGAACTACCTCCAAGCTTAATGTTGCTCATCAGGCAGCTACTAAAGATGAAAAATGGCTGTGAACTTACCAAAAATCGTAGATAATTCATATTGGACCCTTTATTGCAAATCAACCAAGCAAAATGAGATTGTCACAATGACGTTTCCAGTAAACTCGAACCTTCAGTGTTTTAGAACAGCAGCACTTTCAATGGTAACTCCAAATATGAAGTCACGAAATCCTGTGGGGCGTGTGTATGCAGAAAATCACTCAAAAACGTAAAAATCCTCAGGTGTGAATGGGTTAAAGCAATATTTTAATTTAACCATCATGGTTAAATGCATTTTTAAAGTTAATGTACTATAACTTAAAGTTGGATGTCGAAAGTCCAAAAAAGAAAAGAGTTATGAAAGATATTACTTGATGTCAGCATTGATGATTGAAAAAAGCTGAATCGAGAACTTACAAATAGTAGCACACAGTCGATGTGAGGCTTCTCAATGTCGGTTAGCCTGCACGCAGACGTCTCCTATTTCCTTTGCTTTAGGCGGAAAAGGACATCTGTGTAACGCCGTTTCTAATCGTGTTCACGTAATCTGCTGTTCTCGACTTAATATTGTACAAATTATCATGACTGGCTCGTGCTGTGAAATGATATTGACCTTCACCACATATCTCTCGTCAGGATCGACCTGTCACAGAACTACAGTGTATTAAATGCTTTGAAGATCTGTTCCCTAGCTCTTTTCCCCTCACTTTTTTGGCTCAGTAGTATTGAAAGGTTATAAATTTCTTTGCCACAAAAGAAGGATTTGTGAAATTCCGTATTCGGTGCATGTTTTACTTCACAGGGGGATTTTACATTGGATCCACAAGTAAATCAGTTGTCTTCTTATAGTCGTCTTATTAATAGCCCCTTTGTCCTTTTATTATAAATACCTACATTTGTGTTCTTGGAGATAGATTGGATTGTTCTTTCATGGTGTTATACATGTAGCATCAAACACTGATATAAATTCACTGTGATTACTGAATTGTTTATACATGAAATATATCTATCTAGATGACCGTAGATGTCCGGCACTGATTACACCGCAAATTTCTGGTCAATGGTGGGCCATTGGGCATTCAAAACGCGTTTCCAAAAGAATTCATTTCACAGGAGAAGCTGACGATCTAGCACAGTTATTTCCGAGGATGTTGTTCTTTTGAAGCTTTACATGCCTTTACAATAATTTAAAAAGTTGCCCTTTGACATTTCACAGATTGAGATTTGAGAGGATAGTCGATATAACCAACAAGTCGTTTGCAATAGGCGATGCCATATCACTTCAGCTGAAGCTTTCAAACCCATTGTTCACGGATACACAGTGATGTACAGTGTCCAACAAACTCTGACTAGGAACTTCTAGTGAAAGGTTTTCTTCATAAATGTTAAATTCACCACGACCTTGACAATGTTTCTGTCGTAATTATGCTTCACGATAGGCGAAAAAAGACAGCACACAATCACACATGTTTAGCCAACATATTTCTGATATTTTGGTCTGTCAATGGAAAACCCCACATGCAATTATTCCGCATAAACTAGCAGTAATCGAAGATTAATAAGTGCGTTCGAAGTTCAATGAATTTAGCTAAAATCATAGGAAAAAGATAGGAGCGAGACATTAATTGAGAAACACGAAGTATTCAAACAGCAACATGAACAATAGTAATTTTAATAGTCAAACCAAAAAATGTAACAAAACATGTCTATCTACTTAGTTGACTCTTAGTTGTGACCGCTATGGGTCATAAAGCACAATGGCTTGGTTGATTTGCTTTGAGACAACTTTGGGTCAGAGTAATCGGTTGATTTGCTTTGTTGGCAAACTCGAGGACATCAATTCAAAGCAGGACAGTAGCGAAGGTCTTCGGTTGTTGTAGTTGGGACGCCAACGTCGGCTTTCCACATGCTCTAAAAACTTTCCTGATGAGGCTTTGACAAGTTGAAGCGATGAACGTTTTAAGAAACATCGCATGAAGTTTAATAAAAATGATTGCACTTACCGAATAATCCAAAGATATCCATGCTTGATAGACGTCAACGCACGGACGGACGCACGAAGTATTTTTCAGCTGAAAATGGTTGCGTGCGCATGAAAATAGTTGCGTATGTCCACGAGGTGAGCCCGCAATTTCTTTGGCCAGCTTTAGGGCTTAAAATTGGTGCGCGCGCATAATAATTATTCAAAATGGCGCAGATTTTGAACATCGCCCACCTCGCCTGGCATGCACAGGTATCCCATCGACCACAGGATACCCAAATCCGGTTGAAGTTAATCGGATGGCGTTCTCCCAACGTCGAATGCAATTATTTCAGCATTTCAGAATGTTAGCCAATCAAAATTGTTACTAACATTATGCCTACTGTCGAGCATCCAATCAGAACGCGGTCCATGGATCCTTGAGAAACAAGATTCATGAACACGATACATGAACACGATCTCAAACGGCGTTTAAACGCACACGTGGTAAGATTTCCGTATAACCCCAGACATTAATTATGCATGTATGTGCTATTGTTTTGCTTTTGGAGTTCTATTGTTTTGGCTTTTGTTTCAGTTTTAAGAACGGTATGTATAACTAATGTATGGGGTTATACGGAAATCTTTCCAAAATTTGTTGTTTGTTGTAGTCAAATGTACATGCATCTCAGAAAACAAGACATTAATTGTGTTCAATCCCTTTTCTGTTTTATTTTTATTTATTTTGTGACCAAATCTATTAAAATGCTTTGATTCATGACAAGTTCTTGAAATTACCAGTCATACATGTATACGTATTACTTATTAAATACAGAAGTCCTCCCACGTAATGTGGTTAACTGTTGAAAAGGAAGCAGTGTTCAAATTCCTTGGACAGGTGATCAAGCAGAAAAGGGTACCAGGGAAAAGAGAGTGTGAAGAGTGTATTAGAAAGAGCAGTCCTGCACTGGATAGAAGGGAATGGACTACTGTTAAGTATTTTGTAAAGAATGTAATTGCAAGGGCAAAGCGTAAAAAGGGTCATTAATTCTATCAGCTGAACAGAAAATTCATTATAATTATTTTCTTAAAGTTGTTTCAGTGACATCAACCAATACATTATTATCCAAGGAAGTACAGTCGAACCTCCCGATAAGAGGACACCCTCGGGACCAGATAAAGTGTCTGCTTAAGAGAGGTGTCTGCTTATGGGAGGTTAAAAATGTAGTGTTTTTATGTGGCTGGGACCATGACTAAGTGACCACTTACGGGAGGTGTCTGCCTACGGGAGGTGTCCGTTAGTGGAGGTTCGACTGTACAAGTAAACAGTATTTATAAATGTTCCCTTGGTTTTCGGTATCAGAGGTCCCAGTTTATTTAAAGCAATATTTTAATTTAACCATCATGGTTAAATGCATTTTTTAAAGTTAATGTACTATAACTTAAAGTTGGATGTCGAAAGTCCAAAAAAGAAAAAAGAGTTATGAAAGATATTACTTGATGATTTCTTTTAGGAGGTTTGATTTGAATAAATCATTGACATTATTGAGTTGCCTCACTGTACTTTCTTACTACTCTGCTACATGCCTTAATCATAAATGATCATACTCAAATTTTTCTCAAGATCGACAGCTAAATTCTCCTTACTGGATATTGACAGTTGCAACTTTAAAGTAGGGGGGGGGGATTCTCACATATTCTATTTACAGACGTTTCTTTTTCTTTTCAGAAGATCACCAAAATATGACAGTAATCTCTGCCCCCTACTTTTTTAATTTTCTAACAAATACTCAGTTTCTGGTTGAGGCGTCACATATTCAGGTCACGCCAATCGGGGTCACGGCGTGAAACGGACATGTTGAATTTATCTTGGTCGGCTTGAAAGCGGGCCTTAATTGCGAGAAAGTCTCACTGGAGAATAATCTTCCATTGTAGTTACAGTGCAATCAACTGGTTGTACTGGTGAAACAGGCAACCCCACTCAACACACTATGCACCTATCAATGTTAAGCCGGCGGGGGTGGGGGGGGGATGGGGCGGACATTTGACATTTTCGAATAAATTATTGTCAAATGCCCCACCCAAGGACATTTTGAGTCAAATATACCAGAACGCCCCCTACCAAAGTAAAAAATCAAAAGAAAAATACCAAATGACCCTACCCTGGGGACAGCAGGATCAGTAAAAAGCCCTACCCAGGGGTCAACAACGATGATCGAATGCCCGCCTTATGCCCTGCCCCGCCGACTAATAAATTTGGGGGCAGGTTCTTGGTTTTAAAACTAAGACCCCCTAAATTTACCCCGAAATATAACTTCAAATTCAAAGAAACGGATTGGACGGAAGATAATTTGGTGGATTAGACTTGGAACGGTCATAATCGACGGAATGGATTTTAGGGTTACGTCTTAGTTTTCGTAAGTGATACACTTTAATGACACTACTTAAAGTACCTACCCCAGGATCTGAAACTGACTCCGCTGTACAAGAAGCCTCCAGCTCGTTGTAACCTATCACGTGATTTTTTAAATGAGCCACATCCATGGCCACGCGTGCTGTCAAACGCAGCCGTTAATTTTTACGTGCCGTAGAGAGAAAAACGGTTCGAAAACGGTTGCAATAATGAGTTGGTTAACAGGGACTTTGACCACGCATTTTCAACTAACAGACTTGGAGCAGATTTTATCTCATTCACATGGACGGCCGGACATTGTGAAGATAAGCCTTATTTATTTTTCCTGATGCAGTATGCATGAGAGGCAATTGCGGAAATGGTAAGATAAACATTATTTTTATGTTTCTTTCAAAGGCTTCTACTGGATAATTGTACCGTAAAAAAAATTCCGAAATGAGCTTTTATTGTTGTAGGGAATTTGGGAGGAGGGAAATATATTTAATACAGGGCCACTTTGATATGTGTATTAAACGCTTTGTCACTGGAACGAGGTATGATGGCACTGAAGTGGCTCGGCGGCTCGACAGTAAAACAGTAAACGTAAGAGTGGAAGTCTCATAAGCAAAACGTAAGTCTTAAGACTTGAGTGTTTAAAGAACGAGTAAGGTATATTACAGAGTGGCTCGGCGGCTCGACGGCTCGCTAGTCAGCTTGAGTGTTTAAAGAACGAGTAAGGTAATATTACTGAGTGGCTCGACGGCTCGCCAGTGGACTTGACTGCCGAGCCGTGGAGCCGCCGAGCCACTATAAACAAATATACCTAGGAAATTGGCCCTGTATTCTGTAGTTATGCCGTATGATGCTACTCTTATTCAATGAGATACTAATAAGCTTATGTGGTTCCTTCTGTGTGTTGAATCATTACGATCATCCATTATCATTTGGCTAATATTACATTTTAATTGGTTGGGATTTGTATGATTCCAAAAAGTGATCATAGCAACCCCGGGCATTTGACGTTTTTGAGAATATCTGACCAAATTCCCCGCTATGTTGCTGAACAGTACCAGTGAGTCAAATACCCCACACTACGGATGAGAAGCTACATTTGGTTCTTTATTGCAGCAAATTGCTTGGAATTGACTAATACAAAATACAATTATTCAAATAAAGGAAGAATTGAAAGTGAGGTTAATGGCCATCACATGCTCAAAGTTATGAAGTGTATATATGTCATATATGAGCATGTCGCATTTGGTGTCGGACAAAATAATTACCAAGAATCTTTTTGTTTCCTTTAAAGTATAAAATGAGCAACCTAAGACCTTCAAGGGTTGAGTTTTTTTGCAATTTTTTTAAGCCAAATTAGAGATTAGCAGTTTATCTACATAATTTTTCAAAAATGAATAAATTGAAAAACTTGAAATATGCACAGTCAAGTTATCCACAAAAACAAGTATATACATGTAAATGAAAGTTTAAAGTGCCATTTTTGGTAAATATTCTTTGAAACATTCAAACAGTTTCAGATTTTTATTATAAATACGAGTGCTTGAGAATACTCCGAAAGTTGTTACTCCAGCACAGCACAGCGTAATTTAAGGATACCTACAAATGTAGGTTTCTTACAGATGTAGCAACTTTGCTGGCAAAATCCATGGTCTGAATCAATTCTCAGACTTGTTCCCCCCTACTGAATAGGAAATTTCTTTTAAAAGTATTATAATTCTAAAGCCATC
This sequence comes from Dendrophyllia cribrosa, assembly GCA_024195265.1. Taxonomy (NCBI): domain Eukaryota; kingdom Metazoa; phylum Cnidaria; class Anthozoa; order Scleractinia; family Dendrophylliidae; genus Dendrophyllia; species Dendrophyllia cribrosa. Next base: position 13,470 of record JAJLRJ010000021.1, read on the forward strand.
TTTTTGTTCAAAGGTAGCAACTTTACATTATATCCATGTGGTGGAGTACAGTGGATTAAGGAGATTGCTACATGTAATCTCAGTAGCAAAGGATGAACATATACATGAGTAAATAACTGGAACGTTTTAGTAAAATTTCATGAATTACATACAGCTGTATTTACAGTAGTATGGAACACTTAGAAGGTGCACTCACTTTATGATCTAAACATAGCTAAGGCTTGATATAAATTATGACAAACTTGCATAAAAAATGCTTATTAGTAATTTAATTTAATGTACTAGAGCGGTTTTCAATTGAGTGTCATAAAACCAAAACAAAAGTAATCACTCTGACCAATCACAACAGACACAGACAATCCAATTAACCAATCAGAGCTCTAAGCAAATATATGTAGCCAGCGCCAAGTGTGGGAAAACGTGATTGGTTTTGGTTTTACTTCTGATTGGTTGTTGAAGTGGCGCAAGATTTTTTAGCCAATCACAAAGCGTAGCAATGCAAAACCAAAGCAATCACTAATTAAAATTACTTTTGACACTTAATTGAAAAGCGCTCTAATAAAACAACTAATTTAAAACTAACCATCAATCTGAATGTTGTTAATTTTGCATAATTATAAAAAAATCTTAGTTATTTATTCACAAGCACAAGCGCTTTACTTGCTTGATGTTCAAAGAAGCGTAACTTGAAATTAATTTGAAACTTCAAACAAATGTTTTCTACATGGTCTTATTCATACCAGCAATAATATTACTGATCTTATTTCTTAAAGTGCACCTAAACCCTAATTTTTTTCTTTTAGTCAATTCAATGTACGTTGAAAAGTCGAATAGTGAAATATGTCTTGTTTTTACCGTCGCATTAGTGAGTTATAGAGATTTGAACTTACAAAATGCTAATTAGATGACGTCAAATGCAGACTTTACCATTATTTCTACTTCAATTTACAATACAAGTTCACAGCTTAAGGATAATCAATTTAAGAAATACTAATAAAAACTGTTTATAGTCAATTGATTTGTAAAACAATTAAGCTTATTACTTGGAGGTGGAAACAAGTAGTTGTATAATAATCGAGTCTGCATTTGACGTCATCTAATTAGCATTCAGTAAATTCAAATCTCTATAACTCACTAACGCGACGTTAAAAACAAGAAATATTTCAGTATTCGACTTTTTAACGTACATTGAGTTGACTAAAAGAAAAAAATTAGGGTTTAGGTGCACTTTAACTTAACTCAACAATTATATTTGCCCCGCTCGCCAGTTAATGAGACATTAAACTATTTGAACTTTACCCAGCTTTATAATTATTTCACTATGGCCGGCCATGCAAGTGCCATCTTCACCTAATTCCCTCTTGAGTTTCTCTTGAGCAGCTCTAGTCTTCATTTTAATTTTCTCACCACAGCTGATTACTACTGATGTGTGATGGTGCAATCATAGGGGAATTTTTACGATGTATATTTATGCTTGGCTGACATACGAGTCAAGTCAGCAGTTGTGGCATAGATCAAATTTCAGCGTAGATAGAATTGCGCTTCTTTCTCTTTTGCCAGGAGCAATAATTATTATCATTGATCTTTCTGTAATTTTCCAAATGCTCTCCTCTCTTGGGAAGAAATGAACTTTTTTTTTCTGTATCATTCAAGCATTTTCAGTTTATTACTAACAGGAATTGAAGTGAATTAAATATTTGTAATAAGCAAACAAGAATGTGCAAAGGCAGGCAACATGATCCCGTGGGGGGGGGGGGGGGGGGGGGGGGGGGGACTCCCATATAAAAATGACGGGGTGCTCGTCGGAAATTTTCGAAAAACACCCTGAAAGGTACCAGAATGTAGTTTGATGGGTGTGGCTCAAAAGAATTTTTACCCCTAAGAGGTACCAATTCTAAAACAAAACATGTCATATTCTGTCATATTTTTTCGGCTCATACCCTACAAGGTACCGCGATAATTCTAACGGTGGTCATTTTAGATTTCAGCACCCTAAGCGATACCAATCTACAAATTTTGACCCCTAAAAGGTACGACGAGCACCCCCGTCATTTTTATATTGGAGTCCCTTCCCCGGGAACATGATGTCATGGATAGGGAAATTACCGCAAGCTAAAGCTGGCTGTGGATCGTGCAAACTCAATTGCGTGACTGCATTCCCAAAGGTTTTCACTGATAGCTGTGCCTTTCATTAAGCTTCTTCAGTTGTTGAAACATGCTTGATCAGCTAATGTGAGTTCTGGAACAGAGAAACCTTCAGATACTGTTCGGTTCATAAGCTCTTATTCTTAGCATGCAATTGGAAGTTCCAGTGAATTTCCAAATTTTCTTGGTCTTCATAGACCCCATGATGTTTTGGTTTCAAACGTCACACTAGCTGACCACTGTTTCTAAAATCAAAAATGGCCACCACACTAATAATTAAAAAAGACTGTCAACAAACTACTGTGCAAATTAAAGCCCCATTCACACCAACGGTTAAACATGTTTGAATGTTGTTTAGTTTAACTATGTTTTTAGCCTTTGTCTTGAGCGTTTTTAAATGTATATGACAAACCACCTGGAATGGCAATAAAAGTCAATGAAGTTTCAATAAAAATTTCACTCCAAATATTACAGGAGGTTAGGAGGTATTTTTCTAAACCTGTTTTAAACTAAACAACATTTAAACATGTTTAAGCGTTGGTGTGAATGGGGTATAAGATTGACTTTTATTTCTGTGCAATTGATGTGAAAGCCCCTTTTAACATAATGCAACTTAGTACATTGGAACTCCTTTAGTCTGGCCACCAACAGGCCACAAAAATCTGCCCATATTTCAGTATGACTACTTGAGCCGGGCCACTTGGAACCTTTTTCGTAAACAGTCCAGTAACATTGCAGCATCAGGACAATAATTTATATCGACAATTAAATCTGAACAACCGGGCCCTTCAATATAACAAATAAATAATGATTTGTTCCAATTGAAAATTATCATGATTGTATTGTGTTGTGAGAATTAAAGATTTCAAACATTGTATTTCTTCAAATATCTGTTGTATTTGTCTTTAACTATAATTTTGATTGATGTCCCCACAATGTGTGTGTATGCTTATTTTGAAGCCGGTGTGTAAACGGAAACAAAGCCCAATGGCCAAATTAAAGATAGCAACCCTGCAACTAAAGATGCCATACAGTAACTTTATATGACTCCCATTGACATTGATTTAAAAATAGTTTACACGCCTTTGTGACACTGTGGGGACCTTCAACATACACTTTACACACTCAGGTGAGTTGTGGGGACCCACCGAATTTCACGTGAAAAATCCATTTTTCAACGAATCTTGCAGTTTGGAGGCAATGTAGTTGTGGGGACCCAGATTAGGTCCCCACAATGCCAACAGTCCCCACAACGCTGGTGTGTAATCATATGCTGGTCCCCACAACTAGGTGTGGGTAAGAACATACACACACACACACACACACACACACACACGCAGACAAAAAAGGGTAAAGGGTGAAGAGTTTGACGTTTCCGCGACGTTTCCAAGGTCTGTGAAATTGCTCTGCAAGCCGGTGAAATGTGACATTCGCAACGAATCCTTCACCGCCAAGAAGTACCTTGAAACTCACATCCGCTTCAAGCACTCAAACCTACATCTCAAAGACAAAATCAAAGATCATAAGGAACAAACTGAGAGCAGAAAGCCGCATCAAAGTGAAGAAACTTCAACTCCCAGCAGCAGTAAGCAACCTAGAGTGCAAAGAAAGCCTGTTCAGCCTGCCACCACCGACAACAGACGTGGACAGAGTCGAAGGAAATCTTACACCACAGCATTCAAGTTGGAAACCCTGAAACTCCTCGATTCCCTCACTGAGCTCAAGATCAAGAATAAGCGATGGGAAACAGTAGCAAGAGAGAGAGAGAGAGAGGGATTAGTAAGTCGCTGGTTATTAAGTAGAACAAGAACAGAGCGAGATTGAAGAGAGAGGTTGAACTTAACAAGCACAAGGGTAACACAGGAAACGTGAGGGCGGCAAGACAGAGAAGAAAGTTAGTAGACGATAAATTAAACCAGAAGAGAGAGAAGTATCCCTTGGCTGCCGCGCGAGTAGTCGTGGAATTTAAACTTCGACGAGCTAAAGGATGCAAAGTCTCAAAGCTTTGGCTCAAAAAGAAAATTAAGTCGACGATCGAGGCTTGTTATGGAAAAGACCAAGCAGACAAGTTCAAAGCAAGCAACAACTGGTTTGATAGATTCAAAAAGCGACACAGCATTTCATTCAGACGAAGGTCAAATAAGAAGAACTCTGCAGATCATGGAAGAGAAACGATTCAACGATTTCACCAGAACTTGAGGAAGGCTGTCAAGACTAGAAGAAGGAGAAATAACTCCCGAAATAACTCCGCCATTGATACGAAATATGGGCGATGGTTACCAAAGAATCGTTATAACATCGATCAAGTTCCCCTGTCATTTGTAATCGATCAGGACAAAACCTATGACATAACAGGCAACAAACAAGTGTGGGTATCTCAGCCCTCCACTGGCTTGGACAAAAGGCAGGCCACATTGCAACTGTGCATTCGAGGGGAAGGGGAGCAGAATGTGAAGCCTGGGATAATATTCAGAGGGAAAGGACACGTGACAAGTGCAGAGAGAGCCGAGTACGATGAAGGCGTGGATGTATATTTCCAAGAGTGTGCCTGGATGGACCACGAAGTAAATATGAAGTGGGTGTCAAAAACTTTAATACCTGGTATAGGGAATTCCCGAGATGAGAAAGTTATCTTTGCTGATAATGTGGGATTTCCGTTGAACAAAGAGTTTCATAAGGCCTGTAGGAAGGAAGTCAATGCTATTGTTTATCTCCTTCCGGAGAACCACACAGACAAGGTACAGCCCATTGATGCTGGGTGTGGAAAGTTGCTAAAGACAAGAATAGGAGAGGCAATGGAGAGGTGGCTAGAGGAGGATGACAACTTAGAATTGTGGCACGATAACATATCAGCAAAGCAAAGGAGGGTCCTCATGACTAAATGGACTGCAGAGGCTTGGAAGGAGCTCACAGCTGATAAGATGTTTTTCACCAAACTCTTTGAGAGGACTGGCTGCCTTATTACAGCAGATGGTTCTGATGATGATAAAATAAGACCTCAAGCACTTGAGCCCTTAGCTTTTAGACCATTATCATGTGGTTTAGGCTTCCGCTGTTAATACAGTTAGTATTTACAAGAGTCAGTTTTGAATTATAATCCACATGAGTGAACCCTACAAGTACATTTATCACTTAGAATTTCTATATGAATGCAGTTTCAAATTGAGTTCTTGATCTTGAATTAGGGTTTACAGTAGGGTACCATAGTTCTCGATTTTATGTCATGCAGATTGTACATAAAGGACATAGAAAGTAGTTAAAAAATGTTTCAGTTATAACTTATAGTGTTTAGAAGAAAAAACATTATATCCACATTCAAATTGAGTTCTTGATCTTGAATTAGGGTTTACAGTAGGGTACCATAGTTCTCGATTTTATGTCATGCAGATTGTACATAAAGGACATAGAAAGTAGTTAAAAAAATGTTTCAGTTATAACTTATAGTGTTTAGAAGAAAAAACATTATATCCACATATATGAATATATTTCATTAGATATATATCATTTAATCAACTTTTAGCCTGATACTGAGAATTAAAATATCTACTAAAATGGGTCATGGTCACATACTGTCTAAAGGCCAGGCCTGTTTTGGCATTAAATTAATATACATGCCACCTTTCTACCATTCACAGGTGTATAATATATTTCTCATTAAATAAGAACCTATTTAAGAACCTGCGTAGCCTAAAATTCCACTTAGCACCATTTACATAAGAACCCGTTTAGGCTAAATTTGAAAAAATGGGTTCTTATAAGCGCGTAAGTACTGTATATCTGAAAAATCATCCAGGTCAGTGTATATGAATTCTCTGTCAAGGGACACTACATGACAAGGAACATGTAGTACTGTATACTGCTGGTCATGAAGAACTGGAAAATTGCGGTTGTTGAATATATTTATTATGTTATTTAAAGTTATTTACATAGAACGTACAATGAGTATGCATAAATATTTGTGCAATTAGATGTTGGGTAACTCTTTCTTAGTATTTGAGCCTAAGTGCTGTCCTGACCAGTACTTTGGTTTGGCATTTAGGCCTAAGGAATGATTTTTGTACTTGGATCTAGATATAGTAAAAAGGACATTTACATTTTGCATTTTGTCCTTTTCTCCCTCCCCCCTTCCATAAAAACATACCCTATCCTTATAAGCATTACTTTATTAAAATTGCAAGTTCAAGTGAAAAAAATAATTCTTCATCAACTTAATCAGATTTATTAGTTGAACCATATGTTTTTGTGATCAATATGTATTATATATTGATCTAGATTAGAGTGATTCTTCTTAACCTGTGAAATAGTTAGTAGAATAGTACGTCCTTTTAGACTATAATTCCATTGTTTTCTTTTGTTTAATTTGGACTATCACGCACTAACAGATTATTGCTAGACAGTGTTTCACGGGTTAAAGTGCACCTAACCCCAAAATTGTTTATTCGCTTAATCAACTCTATGTACGTTGAAAAATTGCAAATTGTTAATAAGATGACGTCAAATCAAGAATCGTTTATTATACAACTACTTGTTTCCACCTCCAAGTAATATTTTTTTTACAAATCAATAGACTTTTGACAGTTTTTATTTAGTATTTCTTAAATTTATTATCCTTAAGCTGTGAACTGCGTATTGTAAATTGAAGTAGAAATAATGGTACTCTTGATTTGATGTCCTCTAGCTAATTAGCATTCAAATCTCTATAACTCACTAACGCAACGTTAAAAACAAGAAATATTTCACTATTCGACGTTTCAACGTACATTGAGTTGATAAAAAGGAAAAAATTGGGGGTTAGGTGCACTTTAAAGGCCCATGTTCACCCAATCTGCTTTGCGGGCCCGGGCTGTTTTTCGCACAGACGGAAAATCGAAAAATCGACGTGCCAGCCAATCATAGCGCTACATTGAACTGTTTAAAAACAAAAACACAAGCGCGCAAAGCAGATGGGTGAACATGGGCCTTTAAGTAAAACCATGGTCTATATAATAGACCAATTTCGATATATTAAAATTCATACTTGGCTCCGAGGCTTAGGGGAATAAAACAAAAGAAATAAATTATTCATCCCTGAACCTCGATGTGATTTCTGTTGTTTTATTCCCCTAAGCCTCGGAGCCAAGTATGAATTTTAATATATCGAAATTGGTCTATTTTAACGTGATAACATTCATTAGCATTGTTTCAGTTATAAATACAACCTACACTATTCATCAACCCAACAAAAATATAAACATATGACTCTGCACAAGCTTAAATAACTGACTTAGGGTGCAGTATCACTTTTGCTTAGCCAGCTCTTGCAGGACAGCTAGCAAGGCCTGGCTCTGCTGCTGCTGCTGTTGGATCATCTGCATCTGAAGCTGGTTCATCTGTTGTAACTGTTGCTGCTGCTGCACCTGATAGTGAAGTTGCTGTTGATTGAAATCTTGCTCCCTCTTTTCTTGAGCAGCTTGTTCCTGTCTCCTCAGCTCCAACTCCTCCTGCTTAATCTTTCTTTCGTTTTATGACAGCTCTCTCAAATAGTCCACTGTGTCGATCCCTGACCTTCTTCCTCGCTTTGCCGGCTGCTTGCTATCTGCATCAGCCCCACGGTCTGCATCTTCTTTCCTCATTCTTGTTTCTGCTACTCTTTCCAATGCTTTGTTTCGCATTTCTTGTGCCTCCTTCTTTTCCTTCTCAATCTTTGCTTTCTTCTCTTTTGACATGTTTTCATGCTCTTTATCAGCAGCATCAGCTTTCTCGCAGATTTCTTCCATGGCAGAATCAAATTCTGTAGTAGCTTCCACTACTATACCACTGGCCTTCTCTTCGTCAGCTATTCATTTCTTGTATTTCTTCATGAGGACAAGGTTCACTCTGTCTCTCGCCGCCCTGGCGGTAACTGAGAATTGAGGATCAGGCACTGCATTCCAATGAATGGCTGTCTCTTCCCATTATTTTGATCTCTCTTTACTACTACCTTTTGGTTCCGAATAGGGATCAACCGCAAAAACCTCTCTCACCAGTAAGATGTCATGATCTGATCTCCACTGCATTGGCCCAGACCTTATAAATAACCAAAAGAATGACAAAATATGAAACCCTTGCTAGACAGGGGTTCTCAGAATTCTTAGATGTGTCCAAGATGCAATTAAAACTATAAAATCAGAGTATCATGCATTTTATTACACAGGGGTGTTTTGGCTTGTTGAGATTAGACCCTCAAACAGGCACAAACTAGCTCAAAACTATTAGGTTTTCTTCAGTAGTTTTTATGGGGCTTTGGAAGATTTCCTGAAAAGCAAGGCAATGTCCAAGAAAGGACATAGCAGCACCCCACTAAATACATAATGAACACCATCCCCCCCCCCCCCCCCCCCAAAAAAGAGGAAATTAAAATAAAAAATAAAATAAACAAATAATTATATGGTTCGGAAATCTAAAATTTTCCCCAATTTAGAACACTTCATTTTTTAAGTGCAGTGCTGCAAACTTCATTCAATGAATATTTCAAATCTTAGCCATTCATTTTCACATACTCACAAAATTTCAGTGCAGATAGTCCACAGGTATAAAAGGATTGATTCCAGTCGCTGTTCACAATCTATTTCAAAGTAAGAAAATAAACTATGAATATAAAGGAAGCGATTTGTTGTCGAGCCTTGTCTCGTCAAGATTAACCATAACCCTTCGATTGGATCGCTTTAATTTGTAGAAGTATAAAGAGACTGATCAAATAAATCCGAAAGATCTCCTAAGCCGATTTTGTTGTCTCCGCCGCGGTATTTCAAGTTGATTTGTCAGACATCTTTCACGATTAGTATCCAGAAGTCCCAGAAGCGTTATCAAAAAAACTAAAAAGGATTCTGAAGAGAGCTTTGCGGTTTAAATGGGTAGAAATAAGGATTAATTTTAATAAATTTGAGCAAAGAAACGTAGTTCTAAGTTTACAAGTTGTAGTGAATTACCGCCTCTTTCTTAAAGAGCGTACAGAAGCACCAAATTGACCTAAATAACGCAAGAAATATCGTTTCTTATTTCTGTATAGTCTTCTTAAACAACATCAAGTGTATTGTATCAAAAAAATCTGGAAAAAAAAAGAATAAGGAATATATACTCTTGTTTTCACACGACGGCAAACCTTGCTATCTGACGTTGGGCCTGGGAAGAGAACGTCTAGATATTTCCCACCAAACACTGGCATGCTCAATGCGTCATTTGGGGTTTTCCTAACAGTTTTCGCGTCGCCGTTGCCGTTCCGGTTCCCGGTGCTTAAAGACCCTAGTATCAGGTCTTCATCAACCAGTGCAGTTGCAGTAGCTAAGGTTCCTGTTGACACCATTCTCCGAACTGCAGGCTGGTCAGGAAATTGCACTTTTGCGAAGTATTACAACAAACCAATCCAAAAACATGGAGAGTTGGCAAAAGCTCTGTTGGACAGTGCACAGCAAGTGTAATTTCTTTTTTCACACTCTGTGAACGATAATTTGAGCCAGTGAGGAAATAAATGCTGTTATATGGCACATTGGTTTTTGTTACATTTGTGCTCACAAATACTGGCTCAACTTCTCATGGGATCCCTGCACTGGATGATGACGAAATAGAATTGAAAATTAAACGAGTCTTACCTGTAAGTTGAAGTTTGATGGTAATTCTATTGAGTCATCATGAAGTGTAAGGGATCACATGCCTACCCTAATACTGAAAACCCACCCTATTAACATGTACAAATCAGTATTTGTTCACCTTTAAAACTTGATTTCTGGGATAGGATTGTGCAATCTCATGTGATCCCTTACACTTCATGATGACTCAATAGAATTACCGTCAAACTTCAACTTACAGGTGGTAAGTCTTGTTTAATTCTCAATCTCTCTGGACACTGGCTGTAAATGATAATCCTTGGTGGGACGGTGAAGTTTTGTTGACCATGTTGGCTACGTCCAGCCAAAGGAATCCTCGATCGAACTTCTTTCTCTAACAAGAGGCTACAAGTAGCCTATACTCATGCGCATACCTAAGAAGTTTTATGGTTTATTTTAAACGAGTCACGCAGCCCCTCCCCCAATGAATTTTGCGTGACACACATTGCACCATTATTCAAGACACGTTGATCGAGGCGCCATTTACACGGAAAGGGGATGATCCTAGTGCAAGGATGATCCTAGCACTAGGATCATCCGAAAGCAACATGTTTTCTGCTTTCAGTTTACATGCGACGGGTTGCATTTGGCCCTAGCGCTGAATCATCCCATCTGAGCAGTAGCTCCATATAAACGGCCTCGGAGTCCCAGGGTTATCTTCGCTTTTGTTATTGTCACCTGTCGCCTTGTTTTGCAACCACGCCAAACTTAAAGGTACTGGGGCCTTGACCTGCCGAATTTTTCATGTACACCAAATGAAAAGTTGATCCTGGAAGCCGCATTTATGCATGTAAACCAAGTGAGTCTTCTAGGATCATCCCAGCACTAGGATCATTCTTTTTCCATGTAAATGGGGTCTGAAGCTACCAATTTTTCTGTACTTGCTTTGAATATTTAATTTATTGATTCCCGATCAAATTCATACTTGTCTAATACTTCCCAAACCGTGAATTATTTGTTACTTTTGAAAAGACTACTTTAGAAAGCAATGCAATAAGTTAAAATCGACTGACTCCTGCGCGATTTCTCAGTCTGGGGAATGTGCACAAGAATTGGTGCAAACAGACTTGAAAAAAACAACTTTTCAGACCAATTCTTAAAATAACAAACACAGGAAATGGACAACGAACTCTCTCAGTTGAAAATTTTATTTAAATATCTATAGTTTAGTCTCAAGAGCAAAATCCGTTAAATTATCGCATCGAGGAAACTGTCGGCCATGTAAGTAAATTTATTTAGCACATACGTGAAAAATTGCAAAAACAACATTGTCATGGTCTGAGTTGAGTATGTAAGTGAAGTTTGTGGATTATGCTTGATCTAGTTGAGCTGATGTCGAAGTATGAATATTTTCATCACCCAAAGCAGTTTTTCTGGTACTATTCAGTCGTCTTGTGAAGATGAAGGTTTGTTGGATGTGCCAGCAGATCATTTTCATGGTTTAGATGTCGGGGAACTAAAGCAGAGTGAGTCCACTAATGAAGTGGGCGAGACTAGCAAGAAGGTTGAAGTATCATGACATGGTATTGAAATAGTGACACAGGGGGAGGTTGAGGAAAGGAGTAGACAACGAATTCCACAAAATACTGTACACAAGAGTCAACGGCTTGGCATACTTAGCGTATGGGACGAATGACAACTACAGTGAAATTCTCTACCATTAGAACAAAGAAAAGCGAATGACTTTACTGTTGTGCCCCCAAATGACAGTCTTCATACATTATGTGATTTTCAACTCTGTTTTTGGCTCAGTAAGTCTGTCCA